>CM017558.1:59787779-59974086 GCA_007844125.1 Sinonovacula constricta
ATCCTGCCAGGTGATACTATTTAGTATTTAATATAATTGATTTCTCCAAACTAATATGTTAACATCTATATTACAGTTCTGTGTGCTTTATGTATGCATCTCATATTTGTAAAATTGCAACAACAAAAATCAACATATGGTAAGTTGTCTATACCCCCAATAGTCATCATCATCATCATCATCATCATCATCATCATCATCATCATCATCATCATCATCATCATCATCATCATCATCATCATCCTGTTTAGACTATCCAGGCCTTTTATTAATCCTTATCGAAGGGTGAGGCCTGGCTGTCCAGTCGAGAACGAAGTCTCCCTCTCCAACTACGGCGATCCAGTGGATTAGCGTCACCCATTCCTCTGGATGTACTTTCCCGTTTCACTAGGTCATCGCAAGTCAGTTAAGGTCTACCGAGGCCCGATGACAATCGACATTTAGAGTATGGATCTTTGATATCCATCCTGCACTGTGTTCTGCATGGCCGAACCATCTCCACCTGCTCGTCTGGAGAATTTCAGAGATATCTTTGTTGTCTAGCTAAGAAAAAATAGAGTCTATGGGTACATCGTCTTCTGTTTGACAAGACAGATCCATCATATCATGGCTCTATCAATGCGTCGAAGCCTCTTAAGAGTAGCAGCTGTCATTGCCATTGTTTCAGAGCCATACAGCAAAACAGGTCTGATGTAGCTTGTGTAGAGGCGACCTCTTTTTGTGATAGGCAGATGTTTGTTTGTTAAGATTGGAAGCAGCTCTCTGAACTTTTTCCGTGCTGACTTGCATCTTGTTGTTACAACGAGCTCACATTCTTCGGGTCTTGTATTACCATCCCTTAAGGGTCTGTATATAAACAACAACATTACATTGGCGACGAGGATAAACGAATCAACATATTACGGACTGAAGTTATCATTTGGATTACCTGTGGAAAATGACTGGATTGTCGCCGTTCCCAAAATTCGACGTGTTTGGGGAAGAAACGTCCGTAGGTACGCGGTGGAATAAATATGTGTCAAAACTAGAAAACCTATTCGTTGGATTAAACATTGAGTCTAAGAAACGACGAAAAGCACTGCTTCTCCACTATGCCGGAGATGAAGTGTTTGAGATATACGAAACGTTGAACTTGAGTGACAGCGACTCAAACTATGATGACACAAAAGACGGACTCGCACAATATTTCCAACCGAAAAGAAACACAGAATTCGAAAAGTATGAATTCAGAAACATGCGACAGTCGCCAGCAGAAACGACGGATCAGTTCGCGACAAGGCTGCGTCAGAAAGCGGAAAATTGTGACTTCCAAGACAAGAACAGCGAAATCAAAAGCCAGATTATTCAAGGTTGCACATCAAAGAGATTGCGGCTGAAATGTCTCGAGGACGACAAACCCCTGGGTGACATCCTCACAATGGCGAGGACAATGGAAATCGCGGACAAACAAGCAAAGGCTATGGACTCGCAAAGCAGTGAAATAAATAAAATTCACCACCGTCGTAAAAACAAGGATACCAAAGACAAGTCGTCATCGTTCAAACCTCCACCAAAGCAAATGTGCAGAAACTGCGGGGGAAATTTCCCACACCATGGAAAATGTCCGGCACTTGGGGCGATATGTCATTATTGCCATAAAGGAAACCATTTTATCGCAGTCTGCAGAAAGAGAAAAAACAGTAGAAAGTATGCGCATGAAAGTAGAAAGCATGTGCACGAAATCGGACAAAGTGACAGTCAAACTGACGTTACGTCATTAGACAATGAAACAGCATTCAGCGTAAACGTGTTGACAAATAGCAGGCTTCCTAAAATGACACTGAACATAAATGGAGTACCCACAAGGACTCTTATAGACACAGGAAGTTCAATAAATGTCATAAGCCAAGACATTGTGAATAAAATGGTACATAAGCTGAAACTTGAAAAGACAAATACAAAGGTATTTGCGTTTGCACAGAACACACCGCTGGTCATTAAAGGAAAATACAGCTTCACAATCGAATCAGAATTAAAGTACACCATAGCAGACTTTTATGTCGTTCAGGGCGCGTCAGTGACATTACTCAGTTATCAAACATCTGTAGATCTTGGTATTGTTCCAGTCATAAACTCTGTGGACAGTGACATATATGCAGAACTGTGTGACAAATACAAACCCGTGTTTACCGGTCTGGGGAAGCTCAAAGACAAACAGATCAAATTTCACGTGGACGAAAATGTCGTGCCAATAGCGCAACCGGCTAGAAGAATACCTTTTCACGTGCGGGACAAGGTGGAACAAGAGATCAAACGGCTCGAGCAAATTGACGTCATCGAGAAGGTACATGGCCCGACCCCCTGGGTATCCAACATTGTCGTGGCACCAAAACCAAACGCCCCGGATGAAATACGGTTATGTGTAGATATGAGAAAAGCTAACCAGGCATTGAAACGCGAACGACATGTCGTGCCTACAACAGATGACATAATATTGGAACTCAATGGGTCAAAATAATTCTCAAAAGTAGACTTCAACAAAGGCTTCCATCAACTTGAATTAGCTGAAGAATCAAGAAATATGACAGTGTTTGCGTCACACGTTGGATTATACAGGTACAAACGTCTTAACTTTGGAGTAAATGTTGCCCCGGAAATATTTCAAAATGAAATCCGGCAAGTGCTTACAGGATTAGAAGGAACCCTTAATATTTCCGATGACATAATAATTCATGCTCCAACCAAAACTCTTCATGACCAGAGACTTGAAGCTGTCTTAAAGAGACTTCAAGAAAAGAACCTTACTCTCAACAAACAGAAATGCGAGTTCGGAAAAAGGTTTCTTAAGTTCTATGGATATGTCTTTTCTGACGAAGGTATTAGTCCAGACCCAGCTAAAATTACAGCGATCAAAAATGTAGCCGAGCCAAAGAACGCGGGTGAACTGAGGTCATTCCTGGGCATGACTAATTACCTGTCAAAGTTCATCGACAGGTATTCAACCATAACAGCACCGCTGCGCAAGCTTTTGAAAGATAACATCGAGTTTAAATGGACACAGCGCCAACAAAAAGCATTCGAACAGCTGAAGCAAGAGCTCTGCGGCAGCACGGTCATGACATATTTTGACCCTAAAAAGCAAACAGAACTCTGGGTAGACGCAAGTCCGGAGGGGGTGTCCGGAATATTAATTCAAGAAAATAAGGTAGTAGCTTATGGCAGCAGATCGTTAGAGCAGAGGTATAGCCAAACAGAACGTGAAATGTTAGCGTGCGTGTGGGGCTGTGAACATTTTCATATTTATTTGTATGGACAGAAATTTCGGCTAGTGACCGACTGCAAACCATTACAATCTGTTTTTACAAACTCTAACCGCATACAATCTGCTCGACTTGAAAGGTGGAGATTGAGGCTGACCACATACAATTTCACGGTGAAACATAACCCCGGGAAATCAATGATCGCCGATTATTGTTCAAGGCATCCAGTTAATGGGCAATCAAGCAAGAGCATCGCGGAGGAATATGTCAGATTTATAGCAAACTCCGCGGTACCAAGCTCATTAAATCTCAGTGACGTGGCAACCGCGACGTCTGAAGACTGTGTGCTGACATGCGTTATGGACGCATTACAAAATAACACGTGGCCTAAACAGACATGCTCAGGGGATGTCAGATTCAACTGTTATCAACAGTTGTCAGACGAACTGTCAATCGTTTCAACTGACAGCGGAATTGTTCTTTTACGAGGCACAAGGTTGTGCATCCCAGACAGCCTGCAGAGACAGGTCGTTAACCTCGCACACGAGGGACACCAAGGGCGAAACCGGACCAAGGCATTAATTCGTGAATCGTGTTGGTTCCCATATCTTGACAAACTGGTTGATGAGCAATGCAAAACTTGTATCCCATGTATGTCCGCATCGCCACATTCGACACCGGAACCAATTAAGCCAAGTCCACTACCAAATGGGCCATGGGACGAAGTGTCCGTAGATTTCTGTGGACCATTCCCCACAGGGGAATACTTTATGGTTGTTATATGCGATTACGGCAGATACCCAGTTGTAGAAAAACTGTCAACCTTGACCGCGTCGAACGTCATCGCACATCTTGAAACAATTTTTGGGATGTTTTCTGTGCCAAATATCGTAAAAAGTGATAACGGAGCACCGTTCAATAGCCATGAGTTCGCCAAGTTTGCAAGTAACATTGGGTTTAAGCACCGGAAAATAACCCCACTTAACCCGAGAGCCAACGGCACTGCTGAAGCCTTTATGAAACCATTGGTGAAAACTATGAAAACTGCATCAGCTTCTGGGAAAAACTTTAAATCCGAATTAACAGTGTTTCTCATGAATTACTCCACACCCAAGCACAAACCTGACACCATTTGAACTCATGTTTAACAGAAAAATGAAATCAAAACTACCGAAATTCTCAGTGCCCAGAAACGACAAATATGTACGTCAAAGAGATACACATTCCAAACTTAAGAACAAACAGTACGCTAATGTCAAGCGAAAAGCGAAACCTTGCACATTACAACAGGGTGACCCTGTTCTAGTAAAACAGACAATGAAAAATAAGCTATCAACACCATTTACCCATAAACAAGGCTACGTCGTCCGCCGAAAAGGGTCGATGATAACAGTACGTTACGAGGGTCGAGAAATAACCCGCGATTCGTCACACTTCAAGCTGGTCCCAATGCCAAATAACGTCGACAATCCAACGCCAACGGAACGTGGTCGTAACGCTGTTCATCCAGATACCAACCTTCTTCCTAACAACATCAAATCACCCCTTCGACGTTCGGATCGACAACGTCGCAAGCCAAAGCGGTGCAGGGAGAATTATTGAAACAATGTGTTTTGAAAAAACTGGCCATCATAATGCCTCGTCATTTATGAGCGGTTTTTATAAGTGTGCTAGTTGTTACTAGATCATATGTGTTAGAAAATGTGTAAGCGTGTTTGGTGTAAATGAAACAAACGTGTTTAATTTTACAGGTCATAATAATACCTGTTTTAATAAACGTGTGTGTTAAAAAGTTCATCAAAGGGCAAATTTCCTTGGATTATTTTATTGCCGTGTGAATTAAATGACTAAGACCACTGGCAGACATTTCTCATTAATTAACAGACATCTGACAATGTCTAAACATTTCCCTGGAAGTCCAGAACAATGAAAATATTATTTATGTCTTCAGTTTCGTATCACTGACTTTATTATATTATAGCTTTTGAATTTTGTACGAGCTAATTATCATAGTGCTTGATTTTAAGACACTGACATTGATGGATACTTTTATTCCTTTTTGTGGGAAGAGAATCTGAGATTGATCAAATCTGCTAAACTAATTGATTTAATAGTTTAAAGATCTGTTCATACTGTAGGCCACATATCGTTTAAATCTCTCCGTTATAATAGTAATGTATTAGGCTAATATCATAAACATTTCATTCGTGTTAAGGAGGGATGTAGCGGCCAAGCTCGCCCACTGGCTGATAAGCCCCGCGCGGCTAAGCCCGCCCATTGGCTGATAAGCCCCGCCTCTCTAATCATATAAGATTATTGTATGCTTGTATTGAAGGGTAGTTGTTGTCGGAGAATGTATGTGTGAGCAGCTGAATAAAAGTGTAAACCATCCTTCGGGTCTTGTATTACCATCCCTTAAGGGTCTGTATATAAACAACAACAACATTACAACAAGGGTCACATCAAGAGAAATTTGGTCATTCTAGATAACAAATGCCACCAAAACGTGTTGGTTAAGTGCCCCTATCTTTGTAGATTGTAACAAATACATTTTCTTCACCTGTCAGCCAACATCTTAATAATAATGGTTGTGCATTAGTGTGTGAAATCAGTAAATATATATGCACAAGTTTATATCTTCTTGACCATACTTAATTTACATAATATTAAAAAATTTAAAAAGAATTATCTCGTGAATAAGTTTATTATTTAGTTTCAGGTACATGACAAATGCAAAAAACAAAGTAGATTGGATTTATATGTTTTGTGTTGTCTTAATTTGTTCGGATTTACAACTTCATTATTTGTTTATCTCAATTATCTTTACTACTTTAGGTTGGGAGAAACATGCAGCCATGTAGCAGCCATACTCTTCAAGGTGGAGAGAGCAGTCCGATGGCAGTACACAGAAAAGTCTTCCACTGATGTGGGCCGAATGTGGAATCAACATTTCAAAGAGCAGGTAAGTTACTCCCTTTTTTAGACTGTCAGATGTATAAACATTACATGTATATAACAACAATAAAACACCAAATCTTGCAACTATGCTTGTGTACTTATCATCAAATTAATGAGTATTTTCAATTGATATTTTTTTTTTCATTAATTCTTTTTGCAAGAACCCTAATAAAAAAGAAAGAACACACATTTTGTTTCTTTGTAAACATTCTAAAGGGAATTATGTATCAATAGAAAGAATTCCATTAAATAATTCCATCAAGATATCTGAATAAAATTTGTAGTTAACTGAAGTGAAAGCAAAATACCTTTTGTCACATTTCAAAAATTTATATTTGTAATAACATTACAATTACATAAACAAATGAGGAGTAAGTATGCATCTTGATGTTGAATTGACCAAGAATTGTTAGTATTTGTAATTTTCTTTGCCCAGTGGAATACTTAAACAGCCCGTGCCAAACATACCCTCATTGTGATATATACATGTACTTTACTTTCTGTAGATGTTAATCATGAGCCTGAAATACCTTTTATTGTTTAAGGTTGATCCTAGCCCAGTTACAAAAATGCAGCACCTGTTTGGAAACAGAAAAAAAGATAGTTGAGTCAGTGACGCCAACCAGTAGAGATCCTCTGCCATCTTGTGATGACCTGAAGGCACTGTATGCTGTCTGTCCTGATGCATCATTCTTCAACTTAATTCCGCCAGTTTTTCCAGAACAACAACAAAAGAAACAACACCTCACAGAAGAACCCCTGCCTCTTCTGCCATTAAGTTTGTTTGAAGAAAAAAACAAAGAATTGTGTGAAAAGGACTTAAAGCATAGGGTAGAGTGTATACAAAGTTCAACAGAAGTCACATCACAGCAGATAATAACACTTTTTAACAAAACAAAGACACAAAACATATCACCTTTTTGGTATAGACACAGAGCTGGCAAAATAACAGCATCAAAGGCTCATGACATTATAACAAGAAAGGAAACAACCTGTCCAGACAACCTTGTGATGCGTGTTGCAGGCTACAAGTCCTATGACCTAAGCAAGAAAGATGGTGTTAAGTGGGGACTTAAGAATGAAGCCAGTGTGAGAGACATGTATGCAAAACATGTCAATGTCCAATACCAAAACTTCAGCTGTGACACATCTGGGTTTCTTGTTAGTGACAAAAACCCATTTTTTGGAGCAACAGCTGATGGTGTCATCAGTTGTAATTGCTGTGGGATTGGAACACTAGAGATAAAGTGTCCCTTTAAGCACAGATCTGTGATGGCACAAAATGCTGCAAAAGAAGACAAGGACTTCTGTCTTGATGAACATCTAAATCTCAAGCGTACTCACAGGTATTACACGCAAGTGCAATTCCAAATGATGGTGTTTGATGTGCAGTACTGTGACTTTGTCGTTATGACACAGCCGTCAGGTACACCAGTGTTAGTTATAGTTAGGGTTGGTCGGGAAGGTGACTTCTTGGAGAAGCTGCAGAGAAAGTGTTCTGCCTTTCTGAAGGATTATCTGCTTCCTGAGCTGCTTACTTCCAGACTGAAAGATAAGCAGATGTCAAATCCAACAATTGAACAATATGAACAATTGCAGCGTTGGTGCATCTGCAAGGAACCTGAATATGGAAAGATGATAATGTGTTCACATGAGGGCTGCCAAATTGGTTGGTTTCACTACAGATGTGTAGATGTAAAACGTAAGCCCCGTGGAAAATGGCTTTGTCCAAGGTGTAACCATGATTAGTGATGTGTTTGATTTGTTATTATTGAGGTCATAATATAGAATTCTTGGACTGTCATTGCTGTCGTGTTTTTACAAAATTTAAATATCTGTGATATCATCTTCAATATTTCACCTCTTACTTCCTGTTGTTGTTTGAGAGAAGCAGACGTGTTTAAGGTTCTTAATTTGACATGCCATTTCCATTATTCAGGGTTGGCAAAATGCCGGCAAATATGAGTATTTTCCATGCCGGCGGTATTTACCAGCAAATACTGGTTGATTGAATTGACCAGTCTGGAATATATACAATATTCCCTATTATCTTCATTCATATGGATAATATCAAGTTTACCCATCAATTGCCATTTTATTTATACTTAAGTTTTACACTTTATTCATAATAAATAAATATTTAAGGGGCTTTGGCACTAACCACTGTCTTGCAGTTAATGCATCTAGCATTAGTCTTGTTGTCTTGGTCTACAATGGCAAAAAAGTTCCAGACTGGATCCTTTGGCTTCATAGTGAATAGTAGCTTGGTAATAGTGGGGAGTGCAGTTATAGAAATGATGATGACAAGAGAATTTCTGTCTGTTATAAATGTAACTCAAGAATGAAGCCATACAGATGACACAGTAGCTCATGTCATACCAATATACAACCACTTGCTTGCACCTAGACAAATTGTCTAGGTAATTTATGACACTTTACTGTTGTCTTTGTTGCCCCTAGCTATTACAGCCCCATGTTTGAAACCTGTTGTTTTAATTGTCTAGACAATATGGCTTCGCTTGTTAAATGTCAATAGCAAGGTGCACAGGTGAATTTGCATTAATTTCTCACCTGCTGTATTTTAGGTTCTAAGTAAAAAAGACAGTTATTTAAAAATTAATTTTGCCCTATGTGCTTATAATGATTACCTGATATGATATTTAAATAAAATGTCTGAGTAATTGAATTATTATTATGATTATACATTAATAACTGTCAACTAAATTGAGATTTCTGTAGTATTTTAAGGCAAAAAACCTCATCTTTGTAGTATTTGCCACTTTGGGGAGTATTTTCCAGGCCGGTAAATACCGGGGGTGGTATTTACCGCCCAACCCTGCCATTATTTTACATCACAATATAAATGATTGTACTAGTAATAAAAGTACATGGATAGACCAATGCCATGAATATATATTTTAGCATTTCTGAATAAAACATTGGTGTTTATTTCCTATTTATTTTATTGTATAGGAAATATGTGATGCTGTCTTTTCAATAAAAGTTATTTTGAAGTTTGTCATTGTTTTGCTTATTTGTGTTTCCCTTATTGGTAGCAATACAGAATAAGAGTTTTAAAGTAAAATTTCAACTTTCTTTCATGCAGTTTTTAATTACATATTTTATTTGAATGAATGATCTCTGTTAAGAGAAACAAAAAAAAGTGTAATGTTAATCCTTTATTATCTTGATATGCACATGTGACATGGTAACAAGCATACTAAAGCTAAGAAATTAAAAGAATACACACAATATAACAGTTGTATTATTTAATACCCTTGTTTACCTAACTGCTCTATGCCTATACATCACCATTTGACTAATAAAAAGTTACCTGCATATAATCATGCTTAAATTACTCATGAAACTTTTAACATAATGAAAAATAGTACTAGTAATTCAGATGGAAATTTAAGTTCAATTTACATATATTTTTCATGCTAATCAGTTTTAAACTCCCATTAAAGCAACAAATACAATAATATTTCAAATTAAGGTCACATCCCTTTAGAGAGGGGCATCTCCAAGTGGAGTAATGTGACTGCTGTAGGGTAAAAACGTTATCCAGAACAAACATTGCATATAATATATATGATAACACATAGATTTTCTGGATAGCCCGCATACTTCCATTATGTGGATAACAAATGACCCCTTACAATTTAGTGTTGGCAACAACACTCAATGTCTACATTATTTATAGAGTATACTTCAAGACACCAGACTGGGATGTAGATTGACAATGCCAGCACAAATAGTCATTATACTATCAGCATGAGGCACAATATTTGTATGCATCTTCTCGCTTAATATTCTGAAGTTCTTTAAACGTTCCATTGCTCTTTCAACATGAATGCGCACATTTGAGATTTTTCTTCCTTTCTCCACATCTCGTGCACTCAGTTGCATTTTCCCTCTGGTAAATGCTGGGATAACAAGCTCTGCACCTAACTCGTTAAGTTCATCAGAGATGAGGAAGCCACGGTCGGCCAGCACAACATTACCATGCTCAATAAAGTTAAAATATCCACAGTCATTTGCTAATATCTTGTCTGAGGTTTTTCCGGGGTAAGCCTGTGATATAAAGGACACAGACCCTGCAGGTGTTATGCTGACAAAGAACTTTAAAGTATGTGCATGTTTGTAAGTGCTGTAGGTAGCATTTCTGGCTGCAAAGTCTGCTGGACTGTCAATGAATACTTCTGTGCAGTCGATTATCGATACGCACTTTGGAAAAGTATCCTTGAAGCATTGTGGACGTGTCCGAATAATTTCTTCATGTCTTGGCCAGCGAATTAAAAATACCAGCCTTTTGGCCAGAACTGGTACTGTAGCATCTATGTATGAAGTGACAGATGTCTCTGACACTCCAAACCTAAAGGCAAGGTCCTTCTGGGGTGAATTAAGCCTTATTTTCATCAAAGTCAGGAGAAGAATATCTGCAGCTGTCATCAGGGTTGACTTGGGCAAAATGTCCTCAACATACCCAAGAAGCCACTGGTAACATGCTGTAGATGGCAAACCAGTGTAAAATTTAACCCCCTCTTCTGACAGCTGATTAAATCGGAGCTTGGTGGTTGTGTTCCTCAACGCGTCGTTCTCCAGAGTCAGTCTGTTGAGCTTCTGCATGACTTGCTTGGTCTTGATATTGGCCTCTGCTAGTAGTTTTATGCAGGTGTCGTGACGACCGCCTTTGACTGTAATAAACACAATTATATTACTAAACATTTTAATTCAAATGCATCTAAATGTTGTCAAGGTGGTTGTGAATAAAAACTTGCGTAAGTACTTAAATGTCTAGTCCAGTTATTTTTAACAGTTTCTAAACTTCACAAATCAAAAGATAATATTTACTTTCCCAAAATATTAAGTTCTCCTTAATTTCAGCAGTAGTGTGTTTTTTAAAACTTGATTCAATATTTCAAAAATATTTTCTGTTTAACAGTTAAAAGATAGAGTTTGTTTCTGAGGTAGTTTATCATTATAGAGTAGGGCGTTTTTAGAAGTGCAGAGCACAATTATACTTAAAAAAATGTAGGTAACACCAGCATATATAAGCTCACCAAACACTTTAACAACAGCATGAATTTCATCACCTTACCTGAATTTTCTTTGTTGTCGTGATTTGGTGGAGTTGATGACAGGCCAAGCAAGACTTCTGCAGCTTCAGAATCCAAAACTGATAGGCTCAAAGAATCCTGGAATGGCAGCTGACGCTTCGCATTCTGTTCTGCTGTTCGATTAACTGTTCTGTTGAAGCGGTCCAGAAATCTCATAGGAGTATGATAACCAAGGTTGACCGATGGAACGTATTCAGGACTGATAGGGTCATCACTTTTGCCTGCATTAAATAAACATTTTTAAGATAAATGACACATCGTTTTTTCCTTCATTAAAATATGAAATGATGTCATAACAGTGTAGTGCATATAGGTACTTCCCATTACCGACGTGGATGAGTCTCTGTCTACAGAACTGAAGATCCCGGGTTCAACCCCATTTAGGGACAGGATTATTATCCTCCCCGATTTACTTAACAGCAACAAAAGCAGCAGCACATACTGATTATCTCACTGATCATGGTAATTTATCCTGCAAACGTGTTCACAGGATTTAATTATAAAAGAATTCCCGCCAACTTTTGAAATGTAAAAGATTCTAGCCCCCTGACATTTATTTAGAAATTAACAGGAACTTATATCAATATATAAACCGTGCACCGAATGGATGAGCAGCTATTTCGCATTTACTCCGATCATGATCAACATATTGGCATAAGTATTTATTTGGAAAGTGCAAGTATTTATAAAATAATCTCTAGTCGGTACCTTGTATGAAATGTTCGCTGCAAACGCGTGCTCCATCATCCCCGGGGATCCAGTCTTTCCCCGTCACAGGGTCCTTTCTGTTGATAGCTTTCAACCACAGTTTTCTGCTCTTTTCATCTTTAGGAAGTCGGTTGAATTTAAATCCGATCTGCTTAGCAGTGTCTCTGTTACAGCACTCGACAACAATGCACTCCTTTCCCATTCTGATGCACGTAATTATGATAAAAAATGCGAAGGTTTACGGCGTGATAAGATAAACTTCTACAGAAAACAATGGCGGACGAACTAGAGCTTGACGGCCAGGCTATTTTTAGTAACAGGAAACTCCCGGAAGTGACGACACGACAAATTCCCCTATATATGACCATCTGAGATATTGATTGACTGAGGTTTATAAGGTATACATTCAAACTGCTCTAAAAGGGTACTTCTGAGTGAAGGCTACTTGTTTTTTAACACTTTCTCTCTCCCATATCTTGGTCATTATTTAAGTTTAGACAAAAATGGGTTCAAAAGCTTGTGGAGGTTATGTAACCCAGTGGTTTTTATAAGGTTCGTTTGATAGTGAGGACGAATGTGGTGTTTTAAATATTCAATGACCCGTCTTGTTCTATTTATAGGACCGCGCGCTTTTGGTCATGTGACTAGTATTTTTTTCTCAGTCTTGTTTGAGTTTCTATTGGGAATGGTCAGGCATTTTTAGTTTTAGTTATTCTTTGGTTATTATAAAAGTTTTAAGGGTGCTCAGCCATTGTAAGAGGTAAGTGGTGTTCGGTCTGCCAACATGTATTGTTGTTGTGGTTGCAAATGAGTTACACGTCATTTGAGTTATTGTCTTTATTAATTTGACATGGTTGAATTAAAGATGGCTGCCTGTATTGTGTACTATGATATGACTGTAGTGGTCTTTGGTTCTATCACCATTTCTATTTGGAATGCTCACACATCCTTTTACTTACAGCATGTAATCCAGCACTACACTGAAGTGGGAGACTGAGGAGACTGTGTGGTTAGATAGAGTCTGGTCCACAACTGGTATGTAATTGTAATACATATATGTACATGTTTATTAACTGTTTAATTATTAGATTTATAAATGAATAATGGTTTTATATGTTTCAATTATTGCACTGTTATATTGGCCACTGATCTCAAGATATAATTCATGTTGATTTTATAAATGGTTTGTCTGCAGAGAGATATCCATTAAATGGATATATTGTTTGAATATGAATATGTGATTCTATAATTATAGGTACAATTGTATTATGTAAACGTATGTAGTTGTATTAATGATGTTAGTCCTGCAAGGTATTTTTATTGTTTATTGGTTTATTTGCAGGGCTCGAGCTGGAGAAGGATAAGACCAGGATACAGCCATAATACTGGATTATTATGTTTTAAATAAACTAAATCTGTGTAATTGTACACCACCTCATCTGTTCTATTCGAACCCCATCCTAGACTTTATTATTTTTAACCCAGGATACAGAAATGGCGCCCAATTAGGGACTTAACGTGTTTAAGGTGGTTTAAGTAAACAGAACTCAACATATATAGTGACTTATTGTCACTTGGATTTATTTTACCTCATATAGTGGTTTATTTCTACTTGGATTTTTATATTGGTATTTATTACCAGTGACGATTGTGAATGTACATACTTAAAAACCTAGGTTAAACTACAGTGTGCACACACCATAAATTTATTTTATAAACTCATATATTGACTGGAGCTACAAGATCTTCACACGTGTGATTGGACATTTTATCAGCCACAAGAATTCCTGAGGATTTAGAAAGGATGGACTTTTAAAACTATACTCTGGTGTCAGTTGATGTGAATTATAATACAGCCAGGACATTCTGTGTGTTATACTTTATATTTTGGGTGACAAAGTAATCAGTGGCCAGTTCAAGGAACAGTACAGCTATGATAGTTCAGTGGTTGTGAGTATATCTTGAGATAAAATTTCAAACTTGCAGTTACTTTTCTTACTTTCAACATAGGGAGAAAAATGTGCAGCCAGTACGGGACTCGAACCCGAGACACTTCGCTTACAGGGCGAATGTTCTACAGACGGGTGCAAGTCAATCCGGCCACAAACAAATCCGGCCACAAGTTAATCCGGCCAAAAAATAAGTCAATCCGGCCACAAAAATGTCAATCCGGCCTCACTGCCCTGGGAAAGCGGTCAAACCGGCCACATTTTAGATATATCCTCATAATGAACAAATATTTATGCTTTGATTTTGTGTTTTATTTAAATCTTTTCGTATATATTATCATCATTAAATATGTTAATAAGTATAAATATTTGTATAACGTCGTTTTAATTTCATCTTGTATTTTATGCTGTTTTTGTTTGTCTAATAAATGATTAATTGTATCATAATAAAAAGATTGAATATTGTTTTTTGCAATATTTTTATTTCATTTCCATTGTAAACTGTCGGAGGCATGTCCAGGTAAATAATATTAAGTTGATAAAAAATTGCACTTTTGAAAAATATATTTATATGATAAATTTTATTATAAAAATGCCTATGAATCTTATAACATATTTTATTCACTTACACCTGTTTTTCCAGATGCAGGGTCTAGCCACCCAGTATCTCTACGACAGGGGGACACAGGCCCTTCTACGGATGCTGTTCTGTCTGCCTTTCCTACCGGCGGAACATATAGAGGCCACTGTGTAGGCGCTGGAGGACCTGAACACCGCTGACAACGTCCAGCCAGTGTTCCAGTACATCAACAGGACCTGGATCAACTCCAGTATGTGGCCCGTAGAGGTATGGTCTGTGTACGGGCAGTCAGTCCGCACCAACAACGACGTAGAAGGTATTATTATTATTATTATATTACTATTATATTGTTATTATGTTATAGAAGATGATAGTACATTTGATCGTTATAGTATCTTAACAAAAAATCTTAATAATTTTAAATATGATCCTTTGATATCTGCTTTCAGGCTGGCATCGTCGGCTAAACATCCGTGCCGGAGCAGGACCGCCTTTCTATACCTTGCTGACCCTGCTCCACAACGAGGCCAAAGACGTGGCAGCTCAGCGACAGTTGGTCTGTGAGATGGCCCTGCGGAGTCTGCAGCGCAAAGAGTACAGACGAATGCAGGGTCAGATCTTTGCCGCATGGGATAGGTTAGTATAGAACTATATAGCAGTTGTATTATACTAAAAATATTTAAGTGATACAATCAGTGAATCATTTAATAATTACGTGGCGACAACTAATCTACGTCTATTATCAATTTCAGTTACAGGACAAATGGCTTGTCAGCGACCGGCCTACTGAAGAAGGTATCCTGCATGTATCGTCCAGCCCTGTTGAGAGTTGCACCCGATGAAGTGGCGGTTGACTCCTAAATGAGATGACCAATCAGCAAGTCTCACTTAAGTGAAAAGAAGTGAAAAGAGAACTGCTCACTTGTTACTACCACCATTTTAAACTGTTAATAATATGATATTTTAATTATTATTTTTGAATAAATGTTCCTTATGCATATGTGTATGTTTTTTCTTTGTAAAATACATGATATAACAACAACAATAACTACTACTACACAAACACCAACTGGTGATGATGATAATGAATAGTAATAGTAATAATAATAATAATAATAAATTAAATAATGTTAACAATAATAAAAATAAATACTATCAATATAAATAAATAAAAAATAGTATAAGTCATGACGCAAACGTAATAAAAATAACCAATCCTATGATTATCGTACTTTTTCCTACAACAACAACAAAAAAAAATAATGCAAATCTCAAAATAATTACGCTATTGTTAACAAAAACATGCTAACAAAAGTTAGTTTATAAATGTGGCCGGTTTGACCGATTTCCAAGGGCATTGTGGCCGGATTGACTTTTTTGTGGCCGGATTGACTTGTGGCCGGACTTGTTTGTGGCCGGATTTGCTGTGCGCATACCACAAAGAACAAGCCTGGTCCAGATAGGCAAGACAACATAGCAATGGTGTCTTTACACCATAGCAATGGTGTCTTTTAGACAGAGGATTCCTGAGGTTGCTGTGAAATTTGGTGAATGCCAACAATGAGGGGACGTTCAATGAGAGAACAAACAATCAATAAACTACCCCTGAGTTTACAAATTATCCTTAATTACAACAAAACATTTTGCGGAAATGGCTCCTAGTAAAAAAAAAGGTTATTAAGGTGTATTCTAACACTAACAGAAATATAACCTAACTTCAACAATACTTGGTCCATTCCTGCAAATTGCATGACTACAATTCAGTCATGTGGTTAAAATCCTTCAGAGCAAAGCATATTTCAATCATTCTTCATAACGATGATTTGTCTGTTCGCAGAAATTGTTCACTTTTATTTAAAGACAACTTTTTTGAAAATAAAATTAATAGCAACATATTTTGTCTGCATAAGTGCAGGATATAAGCATATAAGGTGAGTAGCTTAACAAACTATATATCATAATTAATGTTGCCTCAACAGGGATTTAGGGCCTTCCGTCCATCAACAATGCCAGGGTATCTTTGTACTACAAACTGGTGGATACGCTCTCACAAAATTTTAAAGGAACAATATCTTGATAAGAACTCTATCAGCAATGTCACTTGGCTGAAGACAGTTTTGCTGCATGAGTGTTTTCCTGAAAGATTCCAGCGGTAAATTAGAATGGACATTTTAACAGTAAAATATTTGCTTGAAAGTTACAAATATATAAAAAAATGTCACATTAGCATCATAAAATTATGTTTGAGTAAAAGCCTTGTGCTGTGAGGGATTGGACCACAAATGAATCATATCACATGAAATACATACAATGTATTCAAAACAAAGTTCTGGTTAGGATATATGTTTACCATCAATTAGCTTGCTGCTTAACTAAGGAAAGAAAAATTCTGAATATACATGTGGATTAAAATTGATGTAACAGAAAATACAAATCTGGTAACTTAAGACACTTCCTGGAAGTACAGTAGTCAAAATCTGGCCTTCCAACACAAGTGGCCGAGAACTTTCATACAACACTGCATGGAGAGACAGAGTCGTGGACATTAAGTTCTAATGATTTTAGCTCACCTGAACTTATGCTCAGGGTGAGCTATTGTGATCGCATTTACAAATGATATCTCCCTTGAAACTGCTCTACTTTATTCAGCCAAACTTTCTCAGAAGCTTAAGTTGGTAAGGGGAATGAAAACTTGTTCAAATATTTTTGATCTGTCAAAAAAAAATGCCAACAGGGGCGAGGCCATTTTCCTTGTAAGGCTTTATATGAAAACTTTATCCAATTGTCATAATTTTTTTTTCTTCTGTCAGAAAAAACTCCCATGCACAGGAGGTCAACATGAAAGATGAAGACACACTTGGTAAAAAGCTAACTCATTCCCCCTTTTTAACTATTTATAATACTTACAATATGAGACACATATTACCACTTAATTAAAAATAAAACAATTCTTGTTTACCAATATACGTTTGGTAAGCGATGATTTTAGAAGACATTTAGACAGTGTTTCATACAATATCTTAAGTAATATTTCTTCTATCGCTAACACAATACACTTCACTTGACATGTTTATATCAATATAATTTATCAAATTTAAGTGCAGTATGATGTGACAGGAATTTCCCAAGCCAATGCACAAGGAAAGTTATACTGGAGGTAATTATACTGGCTCGGTGGTTTCTCCATAGGGCACAATAAAGGAATATTGTTTAATGAACATGTTTAAGCTTCTCCTTATACTATAACTTCATTTATGCAAAGTTTTGTTTTTATAGTAAGCAAAGTCTGTGCTGTTCGGTATTCCCTCGATATAGATACCATGAATATCAAATATATTTGTCTTTTCCATGTTGCTATTTAAAACACTTAATACAAATATATTTTAAGCTACAACTAGAATTGTTTTAGATTTTGAATTACATTTAAGGCCGACATTATTTTTTGTTACATATTAGTTCATTTATAGTGCTGTAGTCTAATACCTGTACTTCTTTCTAAGAATCTGCAGCACAGAAGGAAATGTCGTGGCGACATTGGGTCAGTGTAAACTTACATGTTAAATTGAAAAATGTCCAATATATTGAAAAGAGTAAATATGCGCTTTATTGACTCTTGTAACTTGAACTGTTGCAAGCATAGACATGATTATGCGCCCAATCAAAACTGTAATTTTGTTCCTTTTCTAGTACCGTCAAGAAGTTGTCTCATATTCTTTGTTTATATTTTATCTGTTTTACAGATGTTTATATTTATATAATTTATACAATTTAATGGAGTTTGATGTGACATGAATTTCCCCAGAACAAGTCCATGAGGAGAGTTGTAATGAATAATAGCGTACTGTCTCTTTATATCAGTCTCTTCACATGTTCCAATTAATTGGCCTTATATAAATTAGATATTGTTAGCTTCAATTAAAAAATCATTAGATTTTGAAGGAAACTTTATGCCTTGTTCATAAGTTCTTAACATAGTGGTACATTCACGTTTTGTATTGTCAAATACCTGTATTTTCCCCAAGAATCACCAGAACAACAGAAGGAAAGGTCGCTCGTGGAACCATTAAGTCAATGTTTATATGCACTTAATTGACACATATTAACCCAAAGCTATTTGAGATTCCTGGAGGAAGAGTGGAACTCGTTGTAATTCTACAGACTAAATTGGTTCTACATAGAAAACGATGATTGTGTATTGCTTGAAAATGTTTAACATTTGGTGTATTTACCTAATCGTAACCTCATTTGTGTCATACCATGACTCACAGTATGCTCTTAAAATAACCAAATACCTACTGAATATATAACGTTATCATTGTTCTATTTTAAGGAACAACTAATCCCCCCATGAAACCGCCAGGACCTGAGCAGATTGCTGACAGTAATGTTGGCAGAGATAAATTGTTAGCCTTCTTTTTGCCTTTGTCACATGGTAGTCAAAGCAGTTTGCATATCATATTATGTTGCATGTAAAATGGCTTGTTTCATCACAATACACGTTAATGTTGCAATGAAGCATAATAATGGACTCTTGCTACAGACAACTCTTATTGGGCACAAATAAGAGAAACTTGTTGACATCAGGTACACATGGGGTTAATACTAGCCAAGACAGAAGCTATATATAAATAGACATAGAATATATGGCCCGTTAAAGTAGACCACAGTCTTTTGTCGAGACAGTGTACATTTGAAGCAGTTATAGTGCTGCCTCCACAGCATGCAGTTAACACCCAGCATGATATCACACCCAGTCATATTATCCTGACACCGGGCCAACCAGTAGTGGAACTACCCTTATATTTTATATTTTATATTTTTTCTTTTGTCCTTTTATCCTTTTGTCCTTTTTTTTCATAGTTCTTACCTTATTGGGCCATTTTTCTCTCAGTCAACCGTTTAAATTATTGTTAACTGAAAAGGCCCATAAAACCACACTAGTCATTACAAACATGTTTTTATTTTCTGAGCCACTTAGAAAACCACATGACCATTTACTTTTCAGATCACTTTATGTCATCATCTGAGTAATTCACTCTGGCGTCGATATCTATTTTAGCAGAAATCCCCATAGAGATTGTTTGTAGATTTGGAAATTGTGAAAATTAAGAATGAACTTTTCACGATTTGTACTGTCTAACTATTTGGGTAGTTTTTTTTAAATTGTCTTTATTTACACTAAAACATAAGTTTTTGCAGAAATTATGAAGTCCTGCAAACTGGGGTATGTTTTTTAATTGTTTTTGAAACAAGCAAACTTTTGGATACCACCTTTTTATTTTGTTCATATTTCACTGTTAGAAATGATTTTTGTTATTAATTACTTGTCCAAAGATTGAGGATATTAAAAGTTTTGACCTTTCTAGAAATAATGTTTCACATGATGCCTTGTATTTATTTCCAACAGTTTATTATCTTCACATTTGTTTGTTTGTTTAAAAAGGTTAACTCCTCTGGAAGTTATAAACTTGAACTTTTCTGGAAGTTGAAGGATGGACTGGTCTTTCACACATGTGTCACAGCATTGCTGGGTCGCAGGCTGTGATGGCGGCTTTATATTGTTAGTCTGAAAATAAAGATGCCATCTGGATGGTTACTGGTGTTTTATATGTGACACTTGTCTAGTCCCATCAAAAAGGTTAAAACTTGAAAATAAATTAAAATATACGTATAGATATGTATATTTCAGGGATATCACCAATGGATATGCTGGCTCTCACAGCTGAGGGTAATGAACTCAAGCAAACAGTAGCAGAAGAACACAGAACAATAGATCAACTACAGGAAGAAGTCTGCAAAGATTGATTGACTCAACTCAAAACAGTCAAAGCGCAAAAATATTATTGTGAAAACAGTTTGTCAGAAAGAGGGTTAATTGAAAAACAATTTTCAGTACTGCGCTGGAATAACTCTTATTAGATTGTTTGGCTTTAACAATTCTGACTCCAGACAGCTTCATTGTGACTTACCTACAGTTGTGGCAGGGAAGAGGTCAGGATTAGGAAATACAAGAAATGTCAATTCCGGATATAGTGTAAATTAAGACATGGATTTGGTTTAAAATACTTGGCAATGAGGAATGGCATTGGCACACAGTCTGTGAGAATTATATTGAATGCTTGGTAGTATCTCCTTTATTTTAAGCTTTGAGGTGAAAGTATAAAATGTATTCCTTCTGACTGCAAAATGGATTTTTCCTACAATGCTTTTAAGTATAAATGCAACAGAGATTTATCATTAAAACACAAGTCACCAGTGTGTCAGGCCTACATAATTTATAGTAATAATAAGTCAGCTACAACATTGACACCTTTATTGGTTGTGATCCTAATGAATGTTTTATTTTTGTTTTATTGCCCTTCGTTAGGATTACAGAATGAAGCAACGCTGTTCAATTTTCTTTCAATACAGACTTAAAATATTTTACTTATAGTTGAATACATTGTGAACCCAAACGAGTTATTAATTTTTATACTTGTGAGGTAAACACCTAATATCTTAACATTAATGCAACAACAGCTGACCATTTTTATCAGAAAGCTTGGATTAAGCATCTTTTGTTAGTTTGATTTTTCTAAAGAGTCGGGCATGTACAGGCACAATATGCAACATCAAAGATTATGTAGTGTTTGAAACATTGAGAAAAACTTTATGGGTGAGGCCTTGCACCGCTGCCTGCCTCCCCCAGCTGGACTGACCATACAATTTTTCTAGCCTATATTTCTTTAGAATAGACCTCATCAAACAAATGTAGACCTTGTAGAGACCATCACTGTTTCTCTGACCCCACAGGCAGCCATATATTTAGCCACCTGAGTAGTAACTCAGGTCCCATGCTGCTAGTCAGACCCCTGAGGCCATCTTTCTCATTTACAACAATTGCTGTGTGTATAGCATTCCCTATCACCTGTCCCACTGACGAGCCTTATTAGAACACCTTGGCAAAGTGACAGCATAATCGGGGAGGTATTTCCATTGTTTGTCATCTTGCATCTTGTTACTCAGCTAATTTTCAGTATTCTTAAAGTTAACTTTTCAGGTCATGACAAAAATGGTTAAAATAACTTCATTGTTTTTAAAAGGATTTTTTTTGTGAATTACAAAAATGTATGGAGGTAATAGCTTTGAGATTTTGTCATAGAATAGAGCAAAACTGCAATTTTGAGTTATATCAAAGTAAAATAAAAACACAAAGAGTGGCAATAGTTCTTAGCAGGTGTAGGTCAAAATTCCTCCTCGACAAAATCGCTTCTATTCAATTGGCATAGGTGGAAAAAATCCCTCCCGAAAAATCAACAAAAGCAAACAAAAACACTTCCATAAATGTTAAAGAAAAATATCCCTCTGGGTTAGATTTCCCTATGAAAAGTCCAGTGTTATTACAATTGTATTTCAAGACTTCTGCAAGGATTTTGTCCATAATCAGTTTTAACAGTAATCCGGGGTTTACAGAATGTGTATCAAGTTGCAAAAAAATAAAAGTTCTATTGTAAAGTTGCCCTAACCTTGAATATACTCTTTAACTGTAAAGTTAATAATGGTTTTATAATCTAATGATCTGCAGCTGCAGGAAGCACCATGTATAGAAATAATACTTAGTTTCTCTCAATAATGTTGCTGTTGCAAACATTTGGAAACACCTATAATAACTTAACCAGAAAGGGATCTTATTTGGAATTTTTAGTTATATTTTGTGTTGCTCAAAGTACAAAGTATACCTACCTACCTACCTACCTACCTACCTACCTACCTACCTACCTACCTACCTACCTACCTACCTACCTACCTACCTACCTACCTTCCTTCCTTCCTTCCTTCCTTGGAAAAAAAATCTGCTTATATGTCAATATTTAAGGCAGATCAAATTTTTTCTAGCTAATACTGTACTAAACGGTTTGTATAAAATGTGTTGCTTTGGCAATTATTTGTTGTTTTTTTCTAACATCCAAGTCTTCAGTGTTCTGGAACATGACGGTTTTTTGACAGTGTGTACACAATCTGTATATTTTGATCCAAGTTTAAAGAAATGCTTTGCTTGGAAATTTAATTCAATAAATTGTTATGCCAAAACTTCAATGTATACTTTAGAGAAAAAGATCTTAATTTGAAAAAGTTATATTTTGGTTCGTCAAAATTCCTGTGAACGGTCTCTGGGAAACAGTTTGACAATATTTATTAATAAATGTATTTCGTTTTTTTTTTCTTTTGGTCCAACATCTAATAAAGCCTTCAAAACGGATCAGTACTAATTCGTTGTCACATCATTTTTTGAAGGCTGCACAGTTAATTTTTGTATTATATGAGTTTTAGTTCTAACTTCCATAAGTATGCTATTGCGACATTATGCAGAACACGTTCTCGAACACCCAACAGAAATATTAATTTAGGCAATATTAATGTAATATTTGTTAAGCATAACATCAAATGATATTGCAATGGTCATTTGCTAAAAATATGTGCTAAGAAAGTAAGGTTGTTTTTCACTATTTTCTTTTCTAATATGCAAACGATGATTGATGAGAAAAGAGAGCTAAAAATGTAATCCAGTTGCATGTTATAGTCGAACTTAAAGGGACATATGTGTTTACTTCTTTTGACATATATTTTGTAGAAACATTTTGTTTCGGCAGAGCATGTCCTCGGACCCCCTACAACATGTCAAAGTTTGTCATCAGCCCCACCAGCTGAAATAATCTAAATTAGGGTCTGAGATTGGTCTATATTGGTTGTACATCTGACTATGAGGCAGTGATAAAAACAGAACATAAAAGAAATATAATTATGCCAAGTGTGTTTTTTCCAAATATGGTTGGTTGTAATTACTTGTAACTTTTGTTTGTTATATTTGTCATATCTCAGTTTATCATGTTACTTCATGTTGTTTAGGTTAATAGGGAGGTTTATAATTACATTGTAAATCATCATACACTGAATATTTTCAACCAAGTAAAACTCATACGTCATAACAAAAGTTAACATATTCCCCATTCCGAATAAGATTGTTGTGTTATGCTAAATACTTTTCACAAGCATGTAGAGCACCAATAGACAGCATTTGGTGGGATTTCACATTCTTTATATTGTCTATTTTGCTTGCTTTACCTTAAACCAAAGACTGTTCATATTTTAAACCAAACATAATTCATATAAACCCATTTTGTTATTTGAATGTACCACAATTTAAATATGACCAGTCTCATAAAAATGAATCATCCATGTTACAGCAATATATTGAAATCTATTTGATTAAAATAATATAATGCATACACGTATCCATAAATCATATGATGTACCTTTGGAAACAGGACCTTGAAGAAATGGTCTATGTCTTTCAAAGGAAATAGCATAAGTCTACATTATTTTGAAGCACTAACAGTGTGCTCACCAACAGATGCGATCATTGAAAACCTTTTTTTCAGACTCAGCATGATAAGTCCACCTGTTATCCTACACTTTCTTAAGTAGTAGCTTTCTCTGTCAATATGTGATAGACTGATGACCAGTTGATGCCAGATGCTTGAACTAACATTTGGGATTTTCGCTTCAACAATAAGTAAAGCAGAAATTGTTGTGATGAAGAATTGTTAAAAGTTAAAAGCTTATCAGAGATACACACAGTCTAGTACCACATCGGTTCGGGTCCTGGACAGGGCTAAATCTCTCGTATGATGACAAGGGTTACACCAGTGGTTCTACTTAGATATTTGTCTGCAGTCTTCCTCAACAAAGTTTGTTGGACATCGCAAATATAACATTTTTTTGAGGCGATGTAGCAAATAAAACAAACTGTAAACACTGTTTAATGTCTGTTAACCTTTATATAGCCTGCCAAATACAAATGGCAACGGCAAAATAATGTATACCTGAACTATTCTCTATTATGTCCCAAGTCATATCGTTAGCTAACCTGGCTTGCTGTTATAACAAATACCAGTAGCCACAAAAAAAGGAATGGTCAAAAAGCAAACAGCTTTAGGAATGTTGAATAGCAAACATAGCAATGAAAATATGTTAATACCTACGCATTGTCATTAATATTTAAACAATAATGCTATTGTTCAGCTGCAATTTTTTCTGTGGTCTTAATAACTATTATCATTGCTCATTCAAAATTTTGTTAACAACTTACCAGTGTTAAAAGCTACTTTTGTCATGTAGTGGTACCCGTGGCCAAGCTGTTAGTCATTGTGCAGTTTGGGATGTCTTCCGGCAGGCTGGGAGCGAAACTAGCTGATCTGGAACTTCATTATTTACATATGCCTGATCAATTCATACTTAACAGTCTAGGAGTTCAGAGACACCAGTTTCTGTTTGATATATAAAATACTTCCAACTGTTGTATGACTGTTTAAAGATGGAAATAGGAAAAATAATCAAACACACATTTCAAAAGCAAATGGTATTTATTTTGTGAGGTGATAGAATAAACAAATATTATTAATATACAATTAAATCATTGAATGATGACAATACAAGTGTAGCAAATAGTGTATCAAGCCAGGTTAAAAACCGGAAATAAACCTAAAAGAACTCCGGAAAACTGTTACTTATACACTACAGCTTTTGGCCGTTTAAACCTGTACTTTTTTCATTTCAGTCAACTTTTTATGAATTAACAAAAACATAACAATGGCCTTACTATTGCAAATATAAAATGTATTGCTGTTGACAGCATGACATCTTTGACAGAACTTAGTGTTCCCCTATCAATTAACTTCTGTTCCAGGGTACAGCATATACTAGACTACTACAATTTCACAGCCACGCCTCAATTAAGACATTACAACTGATGTAGAAGTAGAACAACATAAAAAAAACTATATTAATTTAAATAAGCATGAAAATGATGCAAAAAAGCAACATATACCTAGAGACACACTTGCTTATAAAGGATACATACATGTACAAGTAGTCAAAATGGTTATAGTCTTATCTTTCCAAACATTATACAATACAAATGAAGAAAAAAAAGACACAACAACAACACAAAAACATAAGAGAAAAAACTTAACCCAATGTCTGCGATCATGCTGAAAGTCAGTGCATACATTTCCTTTCAATATAAAATTGCATCAAATTCCCTTCAGATAACTGGACCCAATAACTGAAGTAAAGGTATTCCTTTAACTTTAAACACGCAAGCCACCAACTTTGTACATACTATATGGAACCTAATTGAAATTCATCATAAGATTTGGATGTTTGCACATTATTCTTTAAATGTTCTGTTATCCATTTTATCTTCCAATTGTTGAACAATTCACAAACTTAACAGTTAATATGTAATTTTGTAAAATAAATGAAAACAAACAAACCTTATACAAACTGAAAATAAAAATGTTTCAAGTTTCAAACTGAGGGCCTCACCTATTAGACTGAAGCACGTTAACCACCTGACCTTCCAGACATATGCTCTTCTGCAGCCACAATTATCACTTGTTTCACTTTACTCAATACCTGGAACAATTTTGTTAAATAAGCTGTCCAGGAAGTTACTGATAACATAGCTGTCCAGGAAGATAATGATAACATAGCTGTCCAGGAAGTTACTGATAACATAACATATAAAAAGCTACATGAAGACTAATGTTTAGGAAGATAGTAAAAAAACACTTTTAGTAAAAAATATATTTAACTTCATGCAGTCTGACCTACTGACAGACAAGACCTTTTAGAGCACAAGCAATAATTGTAACAATGAAATCATGGTCATTGCTTTTTGTATTGGATTTGCCGATAATTAACAAAGAAGTGCATTTGTCATTTAAATTGAATTTAAGATGTTCATCCTTTAAAAGGTATTAATAGTTGATAGAACATTTAAATCACTTTTAGACTAAAACTGAATACAACAAACAGGGAAAGAATTTACATTTCAAGATATGCTTTTTAGAATACAACATACTACATTTGTATATGTACTTCTAACATCCAGTAGTTAAAGAAAAAAAGTCATATTTGGTAATTATTTAAAAAAGCCATTTATTTATACCAAAAGTTTATTTAAAAACATTATCAAGCAAACCCTTTAGATAACAGAGACAGTCTACTTGCAGACGACAGTTTGGCTGTGTGAGGTATACAAGTACCTCAGACAAATGACATGTTCTATAAAACCTACTGTGCATTAATCATTAAACCACCAAAGATACCAGAACCAAAAATAATTTTGAATAAAACTTATTCTACTAATTCTTTTTACTAGCCAAATACACCAAAACAAAAATAATTTTGAAAAGTGTCATATGCCATGATTTTTGAACTAGGGTGAACCTTAAGACATCACCGTTTGTCCACTGAACCACTGCTGGACAGAGGAATTTATACCCATTTTCACTGCAGTATTAATGTTTGGAAAGAGCTGAAATCATTCAAAAACCATTGACATATGACAGAATGTACACTACCATGGTTAACGTTACACAAACAATATTGTTTTTACAAATAGCTTTGTTATATTATAAGAGTAAAAATGAACATGTTTTGAGAAGTCTGGTACTTCTATCACTTAAGGCTGATGGCCGAGGTATGATACCACAATGTAAGCAGGACCATTTAAACTCCATGTAGAATAGTAAATATTTTACTATTGGATGACTTGCATATTTATACACACATGTACTTCATAGATAGATAGTGTCTAAAGTGCTAAATGTATCAAGATTGGCTTGCATTTTAAATCTTTCAAAAACTGTACAAGTGCCTAATTAAGATTTGCAAAAGAAACAAAATATACACTAAAACAAACTTAAGCAGAATATAATTAAGATAAACTTATAATTTTCTTTCTAATGAAAAGACAAGCATTAACACTAATACGATTATAATACACTAATAACATTGCTGAAAGTCCCAACATGAATATTCTTTAAATGTTAATTTTAAAAGCATTTTTTTAAATCTACTACACAGAAACTGTTCAAAAAAATTTCTATATCAACTCTGAGCAACCATAAATAATGCCTTAACAATTAAAATGCTAGTAGGTCAACACAATTAGAGTAATGTAAGTTTCTCTTGGGAATAGAAGGACTAAAAAACTGTTACCTTATTCAAATCAATGAAGAACGGGCGTTTTCTAGGGCTGGAAATTTCACTTCAAGACCTCGATTAACTTAGCACAAAATACATGATCCTAAACAGCATCGTTAGCCTACATTTCAACAAAATTACAAAGTTACGTTTATACAAGACTTAGAAAGCTTAGACACAAATAAGAAAACTACAATTTTCAAAATCTACATTAATGAAAGGGCTCTGTCAGATTCCTTCAACAAAATTTTTAATACATGTATTTTGACTTAAATCTTGTAGACAAACAAATATCTGAATTTTGTCAAAAGATTACTGAACTTACAAAGTACGGGCTTTTTTAACTATCAACAAACTAAGACGTATCAGTACATGGCATTAATACTGGCTAGTCAAATTTCACAACACATATTTGAAGTTTTCTTTCTGAAGACTGATTTACAATCATACACAGTATTACCAAAACATCTAATGAAAATATACTCTGATGTACTTATAAATAAATCATTCCTTCATAGAGTGGCTCTCAATTTAGGAACAAAAAATAGACCAAAAATGAACATCATCAGCTTTTGTACAATTAAAATGTCCCTTTTCTTATTTACCTATTAAATTTACTAGAAAAAATAACAGAAGTAAATTCTTCAGACACAGACAGTTCAAACTTACTAACCATTTCACAACAGAGAAAATGTTTGGAAAATACTAAAATCATCCAAAAAACCGCTGACATAATGGTATGATGACAAGTGTATAAAATACTTTTATACCCATTTAACAAGTATAAAACTGAGACAATAATTTATTCTTAAAGTTTAACTGCAAAAATCTTTGCAAACAGAAACAATATTATCTAAACTATATTTTAACAAAAGATCATTTGTCTTAATTTTTATTTATGTATTTTGTATCTTGACTTTGCACCAGTCAAGCTGTGGACATGTATATGGAACTTCAATTTACATCCGGGTTTTTTTTTCAGTTTTCAGTATCCCACCTCTGAGCTGAAGGTCCAGTTCTATGGCGTCACTCTTCAACACCTGATAATATTTGAAGGACTGGGTATAGTTAACAAAACAAGCACAGACTTCAAATATCATTTACCAAATTGAACTTATCGGACCAAGTTCAAAGAAAACATTTATTAATCTAAAAGTGTCATACTTTGCAGTCATTTAAAATTGTCAAATGTGTCACTGTTAAGCTTGCTGGGTGATCTTTGTAATCTGTTCTGGCAGGGAACAACTTGTGACCAACCACTAGCAGTGACTACACAATTTAGCCACCACAAATTATTTAGTTTAATACTGTATTAAAATGTACAACACATTGTACATTTCTAAACAGACATCTTCACAGTCATCTAATGTACACTAAGTATCAGTCTGTGCTCTAGCATATATTTGTACACAGTTGAAGGAGCACAATTTGACATCTTAAAATTGCCTCTGGAAGGAAGGGCCTAGTGAATGCCTTTCCAGGAAGGGTCTGGTATACATGGGTCTGCTTAACATGGCAGGGAAGATACTGAAATACCACTGAACGTCAGTCTTAAGAACGAAGAACCTGGTGATTGTAGGCCTCAAGAAGGGTCTGGTGAATGGAAGGGTCTGATGGATGACTGCCTCTTATATAAAGGGCTTTGTTGAACGCCACTAGAATGACAGGGATTCAACATCAAAAGAGTAGAAAACATATTTTCAGTATATAGAGAAATAAAAAGCATAATGAGCTAGATTTTAAGCAAGCAATAATAATCTGAAATATATTTAATATTTTAACAATTATTATTTTTACAATTTAACAATGTGCAGCCAAGTGCCCAATGGGGATCTTCAGATCTGGTTATGTTTGGGTTTTTAAATAAAAAGTTAATAGTTATTCCATCTTTACCCTGAGAGGTGCTTGTGGTCTCTGGTAAAGAGAGATTTGTGGACATCTGCCTTGGGACCAAGAGCCTGGCAAACATCTACCTCAGGAAGGATGGGTTTGGTATACCTCTGGCCTGGTACGGGTAGAGTTAATAAAGGTAGACCCAAATGAACACAAGGCCTCCAACTGCCTAGGACTGAACCTATGGCTCCGCACTGCCTAGGACTGAACCTATTGCTCCGCACTGCCTAGGACTGAACCTATGGCTCCGCAGTGCCTAGGACTGAACCTAGGATATCACACTTCCTTAACAATTATAACCTCAACCTTAGAGAAACTAGTTAATAGCTACGCATTAATCTATGTAGAACTGAACTAAACATTAAACAAAACTTAAATTTTAACAAATTTAGCATTTATTCAAACCTTACTAAGATTTAAATACTTGATGACTTAGAAGGGGTTGATCAGAGAATAAAGAAAGAAAATTACCTCTCCATGGTCAACATCTTGAACTGTGTCATCTTGGGTCAACATCCTCTTGGTGCAGACAGACATCAGCATACCATTCCTTGTACGACCACATTGACATCATAAATGATTAATCTCCACACAATAGACCTGTCTGTAAAATTCAAGTATCTAGATTAATAACATATCTATTAAATCTTTACATTAAATCATTTATTATATTATTGTTTGTTTATTTATTGGGTTTATCGTCCCACCAACAGTATTTCAGTTATCTGGAGACGGTGTTCACTTGAAGCAGTTATAGTGCTGCCTTCACTGTGTATATCATGCCGTGAACACCTGGCATGATACCACACCCAGTCACATTATCCTGACACCGGGCCAACCAGGCGTGGAACTACCCTTATATTTGCTTGAGCGTTAGCAAGGGAGCTATACCACTACCATTTTTAACGACTTTGGTATGTCGCGGCCCGGGATCGAACCCGGGGCCTCCCGTACCTGGAGCCGACGCTCTACCGTTTATTATATTATGATTCTATATTAAAAAAAAAGATATTTACAGCTTAATTCACCTGAAATGAGCCCCTAAATTTGATGTTAATCGACTTTCTGCGTTGGTTCAAGTCCTAGTCTCGGTGAAAACTCTTTAACTGTGCAGGTCTACTAGAGACTCCCCTGACACATCAACTGTAACACCTATCACAGTTTTTGGATCAGTCGATTCCACCTCTTTTGCTGTCCCGACCTTTGCACAGTATTAACCGTTCCCGTTCTAGATAAACACTTATAGATGTCTAAATGTTTCCTTAAAAGTGTCCAACAATTATAAGACTTCAATCCCAGACACCAAGCTATTACAAACCCTATTTTCTTAACAATCAGAACCTCAACCTTAAAGAATCTATTATACAGATTTTATTCCTAACTATCCTAACCAAATAAATAAATAAACATCATCATCATCATCATCATCATCACTTTCATGATCTTAATCGCCATAATCATCATCATTACCATCATCATCAGAACCAAAATCATCATCATCGCTATTATCGTCTTAATCGCCACCATAATTATCATCAAATACTGTTCATTTTCTTTTGGTTTCTTTCCCGCCATATACTAATAATTGCGACAAGCTCTGGTGAGCAGCTCAACCTATAATGACGTATTAGTTTATTGTCATGGTAATGGTTATCATTTTCGTGTAGTGGAATGGGAATTTTTCAAAATAAAAAAATGTGGTTGTTATTGAAAAACACGAGTTATGAGACATTGTTTCTATCATAAAAAACTGTGCGTTTATATAAATACAACTAATAATAAAACAAGCATGTTCACATGACTTTTATTTCCTTCACAAAATCCTCATCTACGTGAGTCTAAACAATCATTAAAAGAATATCAGTTACGTACTCCAAGGAAGCCCATTAAATTCAATGTCATTTATTTACCACAATTAAGTAACAATGACTACCACCCTGACAAAAGTAACATTTTTGTTGCAACAAAACGTACAAGGAAATGAATTTGTCAGATTAAGCACAAAATATCCCATAAAAATATTTAAATGAAAAGACAACTGTGCTTCTTAATCTCGTATGTGTTTCAAAGCAGGCCAATTTTAAATACATGTCCTCTAAATGGAGGTGTTGTGTTACATTTGCTATATGTAAGAGACCTTAATAAGCATTTTTTCCAAAACGTATCTGATGTTTGTTTTGTTTTTATTACATCATCCTGTCAGAATTATGGTCTTACTGGCGACATTCAGATAAATATTGGTTGAGGAGGACCCCAGACTTATGACTTAATGTCTAGTTAAAAAACTATCGGCACACCACAAGATAGCTGGAAAACCTTCGCACATGAAAATTCTTGCCCTAGCCGGGACTCGAACCTACACAGTTGGGGGGGGGGGGGGGCTGAAGAGTAACCAGTCAGAGACATGAACAGCTCGGCCACACATCCCCTCACCACTGGAAGGTTTTGTATGAATTTTTTATCTCAACCGGGGCTTGAACTCACTCAGCCATGTGCATTGCATGTCTTGTTGGCTGGAATTTAAACAATGCACATTCACAATAACAGGAAATCATTTTTACCATATAAAAACTAAATATACCATTGGTTAAAGATGCATGAACAATATCCACAAAGTGGTTTGTGAGACCTTACTTGAACAGTCTCAGTAGAACCACACTGCTTCATTTCATCCTTGAAAAGTCCTTGTATACAGATGAGCTGTAAAAATAAATGCACCTTGATTAATGGTATTGTTAATTCAAAGTACATAACTTTTCGTTCAGGGTGGTTAGAAGTACCATATTGCAATGTATTCAAACATACAAAAAAAGTTCCTAAAACAACGTGTACATATTTCATATAATTTAAGAATTACGAGGTAACAATGTATAAAGGTCGTTTTAAGACTTCACATAGTGCAGTTTTAAATATAATAAAGGCGAATATTCGTGAACAAAATCAGTTGAGGAAAGTTTAAAGATTAAGTCATTTAAAGATGTTTCTGTTGCAAACATAAATAACTGCTTAAGAAAAATGAAATATATTTAATATAAATATTTAGACTAAAATTAATTTGACAGGAAAAAGTCCTTAGTGTACTGTTAGTTTTGCTGTCTTTAAAATCAAACAGACAAGAAACCCATCATAAACACAACTTTCGTTTTAGTTACATTGCACAATTATGGTCATATTGGCGACATTTAGTGAATTATTGGTGGAGGAAGAACCCTGACTTATGTCTGGACAGAACCATCGGCGTACCTCAGGTTAGCTGGAAAATCACTTTTATTTGTAGAAACATTTAAATGCCAAAGAGACAAAAACACAGCATTCCATACAGAGAGATCCTGCCTTGGACCCTGTCAATCAGCAATAGATATAACTTGTCTAGGGGGGTTTTTCCTCACGTTTTTACTGTAAATTGTAAATAATCTGAGGAAACATACCTTCAGTCAGAGATGGCAAAACACTATCTTGAGTATCATTCTCTGTAGAACCTCAGATGCTTCCCTTTATTGATGAATGACCTCATAAAAATTGGCTGTAATGTAAATGCATTCAGACCAATTAAAATATTACTTTTCTAAATATAGCATTGTCCTTACCCCATAGCTTTGCTTCAGTTATTAATAAGTATTATGTAGAACTAACTACAAATGAAAAAAAGAAATATTGCAAACAATTAAATAGCAAATATCTTAGATCTTGAACTGAAAGCTTCTTGCAGAGACCTCAATGATCTGGATCTACTCAATTTGATTAAGCCTTATTCATTTGCTTGGCAGGCTTAGAGTTAATTAATTCCAATAAAAACTTTCTAGTATATTGGAAGATTAGAGTTTATATAATATATAATACAAAACAGGGAAGATCTCAATGGCAAGATCCTGCTATAAACATTGTAGAAAACACTAGAGATACATCATTGGTAAAACCACTGACTGGTCAATTTGAAACATCCTGGTAAACAATATCCCAGTCCCAGATCAGCCAAACATTTCATGTAGTTTCTTTCATTGGTAACTAAAACTCCATTGCCTGTACAGAACAGATCAGGGTAACCATAAAAATGGTCAACAATTGTCTTTTCTTTTTACTGTGAAACTCTTTGTGAGCATTTTACCTAGGTATAAAAGTATGAGGTCAAAAAAAAAAAAATGCAGAACTAACTATTAAATAATACAATCAACTGAATACACAGCAGAGGCAAAGTTTCTTTTAAGTTTTCTTGTTAGTCAAAGTAAGTAGTAATTCAAATAATTTTTTATATATAAACAAGTAAAAAAAGATTAGATACTTACACATATCAATAGTATGACATACCATATACCATCTTCCCCCCACATGGTTCTGCCCGTATGCTGAAACGGTGTACCGGGGTGTGGCGCTTGGAGCCACATGTGAGAGATTTAGGAGACCTGAACGAGAATCATCATTGCCTAACAATCCATTTTAAAGAATGCAGCAAATAGACAACAAATCCATTTTCTCAACTCAAAACTCCCTACACCCCAAAAATATTCAAAAAGAGTCAGTTACAACCAATGCACATAAGGAAGTGTTCGACCTGTTTGAATTGTCAGTAACAACCTGGATAATACCCTTGGGAGGCGGAGCCGGTGCGACCCTCCCCTATCTTTAGAACAACTGGCCCATCAATAGACCGGGGGCCGTTTCCATACCCTAAGCATGTTGTGCAATTATGAATAGAGTACCCGCCTGAAACAATGTTTAAGCAGAAGACGGAGTCTTTTACCCAGGTTATTACTGACGGTTTGCAGCATCCACTGCGTGTGAATGCTACACAATACATATACAAGTATACATATTGACACGGTCCGGAGTCTTAGCCCAAGTCCCTGGGTTTTGCGAAAACTTTGGTCATCATCCTCGGCTGGCTGAAAAAAAGTCATCTCTGGTCATCGTCTTGGTATGGCTGAAATAACATTTAATGTGAAACAATGCATCTCTGGTCGTCGGCTGAGACTGGCTGAAATGAGATTTAATGTGAAAACAATTCATCTCTGGTCATCATCTTGGGCTGGCTGAAATAACATTTAATGTGAAAACAATTCATCTCTGGTCATCATCTTGGGCTGGCTGAAATAACATTTAATGTGAAAACAATTCATCTCTGGTAATCGGCTGCGGCATGCTGAAATAACATCAAACGTGAAAGCTGTTTATCTCTGGTCATCTTCTGGGCTAGCTGATCTAGATGAACACTTATGAAAGTCTAGAATTATACGTAAATACTTTCAAAGAATTCTGATATTTCTTTCCTAAATTCTAATATGTTACAAACCACACTTTCCTAACAAGTATAACATCAGTCTTAAAGAAACTAGTTTATAGCTTTGTCATTTATCTATGTAGCTCTGAACCAAACATTTAACAAAACTTAAATTCTAATCAATTAAGCATTTTGTTCAAACCTTACTAACATTTCAATACTTGGTGACTAAGTTATAAGGGTGAATGTAAAGTGACAGAACAAGGTTGATAGAATACAAAAGAAAATTAACTATCCATGGTCAACATCTTGGACTGTGTCATCTTGGATCCACATCCTCGTGGTGCAGACAGACATCAGCGTACCATTCCTTGTACAACCACATTGACAGCATAGATGATTAATCTCCACACAATAGATCTATCTGTAAAATTTAAGTATGTATATTAATAACATGTCTATTAAATCTTAACATTAAACAATTTATTACATTATGATTCTATATTAATAAAGGTAGTTAAATCTTAATTCGTCTAAAAGATCACCTAAACCTGATGTTACTTAACTCTATGCATTGGTTCGAGTCCTAGTCGGGCTGAAAACTTTTTAACCATGCAGGTCTTCCAAAGACGTTACAGGCACCCCTGGAACGTCAGCTGGACCACCTATCACAGTTTTTGGAGCTGTCGCTCCAACTCAGCTCTTTGCGGCGTCTGAGAACTCCGCCGTTCCCGCACTCGGGCTGGGTGCCTCGCCGTTGTCCTCGAAAAGAGGATCGTCCGCCGAGCCAAAGCGGCCACTGCACCAGAACATCAGTCTGTCGATGACTGCTGCAGAGGTCATACTGCGATCCAGGTTAAAGCAGCAGGATGCAGTTTCACGTCATGCCCAGGACAAGGAAGCAGTTTTATGTCGTGCTCACGACAAGGATCAGTGGTTCTACCTAGATACACTTATGAATGCTTTCTCCACAAATTATAGCTCACTTTGTTGCTTAACACATTAGTTAACTCCTTACCACCTCACAATGAAATTATTTAAATATTAAATAAGATCTTTAATTACAAACTGAATCTATTGATGTTCAAATTTAACAAAATATAACAGGATGAAGAACTCTATTGAAAGCGTCCTAAAATAAAATTGGATAAGTCGATGCCACCTCTTCTGCTGTCTCTACCTTGCAGAGATATAACCCTTCATGTTCTAGAGAAACACTTATGGATGTTTACATGTTTCTTTAAAATGGTCCAACCAATCAAAGACTCCAATCCCAGACACAGAGCTATTACAAACCCCATTTTCTTAATTATAACCTTAACCTTACAGAATCCAATATACACCTTTTATTCCTCACTATCCTTACCAACTACCTAAATGAAACTTATGATTAATTTATGTACGTGTATAATGGCTAACAACCTTGACACTTAAGACCCTATACATTAAAAGAGGGTGGAAATTAAAGGATCCACTAACCATTAATAAAGTCTAAAATATCCTAAATTGATCCCTCTTTGCTGAAGGTCCCAAGCAGAATAATGTACCCCATAAAGAATGAAACTACTCAAGCAATTTCATTAACTATTTCCTAACTTAGTAGCCTACAACTAATTCATGTCAACAGGCACATCAACCTTACAGATGAATGCTGTGCGCACAGTCTTGGTATTTATTCTGTCATGAAAGGCATGCTGTTAAAGCGATCTTGCCAGTATTACTTAACCTTAAATGAATGCATGTATCGGTCCTTAAATGAATAAAGTACAGGCAAGATATGAAAAGAAAAATTCAAATGTAAGGAATCAGTCCTGTGACAGTTATTAACAATAATATTTGATGCTTGAGCAGAAAAGATGCTTAATGAACCCCGTAAAGTGACACCCAAATTTGTTACTAAAGTCAGAAAATAAGGTTAGAGTGTAGTTCTTGGACACAAAATTGAAACTTAAATCATTAATTCAAACATTAGTGAGATGCATTGACATCGTAGATAATTAACCTCAACATAAAATTGTAAATTAAATATCTATTAAATCTTCACATTAGATTATATATTATCCTATATTTAAATCTTTATTTCAAGCCACCTATCACAGTTTTTGGAGCTGTCGCCCCAACTCAGCTCTTTGCGGCGTCTGAGAACTCCGCCGTTCCCGCACTCGGGCTGGGTGCCTCGCCGTTGTCCTCGAAAAGAGGATCGTCCGCCGAGCCAAAGCGGCCACTGCACCAGACCATCAGTCTGTCGATAACTGCTGCAGAGGTCATACTGCGATCCAGGTTAAAGCAGCAGGATGCAGTTTCACGTCATGCCCAGGACAATGAAGCAGTTTTATGTCGTGCTCACGACAAGGATCAGTGGTTCTACCTAGATACACTTATGAATGCTTTCTCCACACATTATAGCTCACTTTGTTGCTTAACACATTTAGTTAACTCCTTACCACCTCACAATGAAATTATTTAAATATTAAATAAGATCTTTAATTACAAACTGAATCTATTGATGTTCAAATTTAACAAAATATAACAGGATGAAGAACTCTATTGAAAGCGTCCTAAAATAAAATTGGATAAGTCGATGCCACCTCTTCTGCTGTCTCTACCTTGCAGAGATATAACCCTTCATGTTCTAGAGAAACACTTATGGATGTTTACATGTTTCTTTAAAATGGTCCAACCAATCTAAGACTCCAATCCCAGACACAGAGCTATTACAAACCCCATTTTCTTAATTATAACCTTAACCTTACAGAATCCAATATACACCTTTTATTCCTCACTATCCTTACCAACTACCTAAATGAAACTTATGATTAATTTATTTATGTGTATAATGACTAACAACCTTGACACTTAAGACCCTATACATTAAAAGAGGGTGGAAATTAAAGGATCCACTAACCATTAATAAAGTCTAAAATATCCTAAATTGATCCCTCTTTGCTGAAGGTCCCAAGCAGAATAATGTACCCCATAAAGAATGAAACTACTCAAGCAATTTCATTAACTATTTCCTAACTTAGTAGCCTACAACTAATTCATGTCAACAGGCACATCAACCTTACAGATGAATGCTGTGCGCACAGTCTTGGTATTTATTCTGTCATGAAAGGCATGCTGTTAAAGCGATCTTGCCAGTATTACTTAACCTTAAATGAATGCATGTATCGGTCCTTAAATGAATAAAGTACAGGCAAGATATGAAAAGAAAAATTCAAATGTAAGGAATCAGTCCTGTGACAGTTATTAACAATAATATTTGATGCTTGAGCAGAAAAGATGCTTAATGAACCCCGTAAAGTGACACCCAAATTTGTTACTAAAGTCAGAAAATAAGGTTAGAGTGTAGTTCTTGGACACAAAATTGAAACTTAAATCATTAATTCAAACATTAGTGAGATGCATTGACATCGTAGATCATTAACCTCAACATAAAATTGTAAATTAAATATCTATTAAATCTTCACATTAGATTATATATTATCCTATATTTAAATCTTTATTTCAAGCCACCTATCACAGTTTTTGGAGCTGTCGCCCCAACTCAGCTCTTTGCGGCGTCTGAGAACTCCGCCGTTCCCGCACTCGGGCTGGGTGCCTCGCCGTTGTCCTCGAAAGGAGGATCGTCCGCCGAACCACACTGGCCCCTGCACCAGAACATCAGTCTGTCGATGACTGCTGCAGAAGCCATACTGCTCTCCAGGTTAAAGCAGCAGGATGCAGTTTCACGTCATGCCCAGGACAAGGAAGCAGTTCAATGTCGTGCTTACGACAAGGATCAATGGTTCTACTTAAATATATATCTGGATGGTTTGTCGACAAATTATAGCTCACTTTGTTGCTTAACACACTTAGTTTGCTCGTTCTTACCACCACACAATGAAATCGTTTAAATAGTAAATAATCTCTCTAATTCACAAACTGTATCTATTGAAGTGTTAACTTGAAAATATAACAGGATGAAGAAATCTATTGAAAATATCCTCACCTATAACTGGATATGTCGATTCACCTGGTCTGTCGTCCCTATCTTTGCAAACATTTAAGAGATTGCAATGTAACACAAACTTAACCCTTCGTGATCTAAATGAACACTTATGAAAGTCTAGATTTATACGTTAATACTGTCAAAACATTCTGGTACTTTTATCCTAAACCCTAAGATATTACAAACCACACTTTCCTAACAATTATAACATCAACCTTAAAAAAACTAGTTTATAGCTTTGTCATTTATCTATGTAGCTCTGAACCAAACATTTAACAAAACTTAAATTCTAACCAATTAAGCATTTTTTCAAACCTTACTAACATTTCAATACTTGGTGACTAAGTTATAAGGGTGAATGTAAAGTGACAGAACAAGGTTGATAGAATACAAAAGAAAATTAACTATCCATGGTCAACATCTTGGACTGTGTCATCTTGGGTCCACATCCTCGTGGTGCAGACAGACATCAGCGTACCATTCCTTGTACAACCACATTGACAGCATAGATGATTAATCTCCACACAATAGATCTATCTGTAAAATTTAAGTATGTATATTAATAACATGTCTATTAAATCTTAACATTAAACAATTTATTACATTATGATTCTATATTAATAAAGGTAGTTAAATCTTAATTCGTCTAAAAGGATCACCTAAACCTGATGTTACTTAACTCTATGCATTGGTTCGAGTCCTAGTCGGGCTGAAAACTTTTTAACCATGCAGGTCTTCCAAAGACGTTACAGGCACCCCTGGAACGTCAGCTGGACCACCTATCACAGTTTTTGGAGCTGTCGCTCCAACTCAGCTCTTTGCGGCGTCTGAGAACTCCGCCGTTCCCGCACTCGGGCTGGGTGCCTCGCCGTTGTCCTCGAAAAGAGGATCGTCCGCCGAGCCAAAGCGGTCACTGCACCAGAACATCAGTCTGTCGATGACTGCTGCAGAGGCCATACTGCTCTCCAGGTTAAAGCAGCAGGATGCAGTTTCACGTCATGCCCAGGACAAGGAAGCAGTTTTATGTCGTGCTCACGACAAGGATCAGTGGTTCTACCTAGATACACTTATGAATGCTTTCTCCACAAATTATAGCTCACTTTGTTGCTTAACACATTTAGTTAACTCCTTACCACCTCACAATGAAATTATTTAAATATTAAATAAGATCTTTAATTACAAACTGAATCTATTGATGTTCAAATTTAACAAAATATAACAGGATGAAGAACTCTATTGAAAGCGTCCTAAAATAAAATTGGATAAGTCGATGCCACCTCTTCTGCTGTCTCTACCTTGCAGAGATATAACCCTTCATGTTCTAGAGAAACACTTATGGATGTCTACATGTTTCTTTAAAATGGTCCAACCAATCTAAGACTCCAATCCCAGACACAGAGCTATTACAAACCCCATTTTCTTAATTATAACCTTAACCTTACATAATCCAATATACACCTTTTATTCCTCACTATCCTTACCAACTACCTAAATGAAACTTATGATTAATTTATGTACGTGTATAATGGCTAACAACCTTGACACTTAAGACCCTATACATTAAAAGAGGGTGGAAATTAAAGGATCCACTAACCATTAATAAAGTCTAAAATATCCTAAATTGATCCCTCTTTGCTGAAGGTCCCAAGCAGAATAATGTACCCCATAAAGAATGAAACTACTCAAGCAATTTCATTAACTATTTCCTAACTTAGTAGCCTACAACTAATTCATGTCAACAGGCACATCAACCTTACAGATGAATGCTGTGCGCACAGTCTTGGTATTTATTCTGTCATGAAAGGCATGCTGTTAAAGCGATCTTGCCAGTATTACTTAACCTTAAATGAATGCATGTATCGGTCCTTAAATGAATAAAGTACAGGCAAGATATGAAAAGAAAAATTCAAATGTAAGGAATCAGTCCTGTGACAGTTATTAACAATAATATTTGATGCTTGAGCAGAAAAGATGCTTAATGAACCCCGTAAAGTGACACCCAAATTTGTTACTAAAGTCAGAAAATAAGGTTAGAGTGTAGTTCTTGGACACAAAATTGAAACTTAAATCATTAATTCAAACATTAGTGAGATGCATTGACATCGTAGATCATTAACCTCAACATAAAATTGTAAATTAAATATCTATTAAATCTTCACATTAGATTATATATTATCCTATATTTAAATCTTTATTTCAAGCCGACTATCACAGTTTTTGGAGCTGTCGCCCCAACTCAGCTTTTTGCGGCGTCTGAGAACTCCGCCGTTCCCGCACTCGGGCTTGGTGCCTCGCCGTTGTCCTCGAAAGGAGGATCAGTCCGCCGAACCACACTGGCCCCTGCACCTAGAACATCAGTCTGTCGATGACTGCTGCAGAAGCCATACTGCTCTCCAGGTTAAAGCAGCAGGATGCAGTTTCACGTCATGCCCAGGACAAGGAAGCAGTTCAATGTCGTGCTTACGACAAGGATCAATGGTTCTACTTAAATATATATCTGGATGGTTTGTCGACAAATTATAGCTCACTTTGTTGCTTAACACACTTAGTTTGCTCGTTCTTACCACCACACAATGAAATCGTTTAAATAGTAAATAATCTCTCTAATTCACAAACTGTATCTATTGAAGTGTTAACTTGAAAATATAACAGGATGAAGAAATCTATTGAAAATATCCGCACCTATAACTGGATATGTCGATTCACCTGGTCTGTCGTCCCTATCTTCGCAAACATTTAAGAGATTGCAATGTAACACAAACTCAACCCTTCGTGATCTAAATGAACACTTATGAAAGTCTAGATTTATACGTTAATACTGTCAAAACATTCTGGTGCTTTTATCCTAAACCCTAAGATATTACAAACCACAACTTCCTAACAATTATAACATCAACCTTAAAAAAAACTAGTTTATAGCTTTGTCATTTACCTATGTAGCTCTGAACCAAACATTTAACAAAACTTAAATTCTAACCAATTAAGCATTTTTTCAATTCTTACTAACATTTCAATACTTGGTGACTAAGTTATAAGGGTGAATGTAAAGTGACAGAACAAGGTTGATAGAATACAAAAGAAAATTAACTATCCATGGTCAACATCTTGGACTGTGTCACCTTGGGTCCACATCCTCGTGGTGCAGACAGACATCAGCGTACCATTCCTTGTACAACCACATTGACAGCATAGATGATTAATCTCCACACAATAGATCTATCTGTAAAATTTTAGTATGTATATTAATAACATGTCTATTAAATCTTAACATTAAACAATTTATTACATTATGATTCTATATTAATAAAGGTAGTTAAATCTTAATTCGTCTAAAAGGATCACCTAAACCTGATGTTACTTAACTCTATGCATTGGTTCGAGTCCTAGTCGGGCTGAAAACTTTTTAACCATGCAGGTCTTCCAAAGACGTTACAGACACCCCTGGAACGTCAGCTGGACCACCTATCACAGTTTTTGGAGCTGTCGCTCCATCTCAGCTCTTTGCGGCGTCTGAGAACTCCGCCGTTCCCGCACTCGGGCTGGGTGCCTCGCCGTTGTCCTCGAAAAGAGGATCGTCCGCCGAGCCAAAGCGGTCACTGCACCAGAACATCAGTCTGTCGATGACTGCTGCAGAGGCCATACTGCTCTCCAGGTTAAAGCATCAGGATGCAGTTTCACGTCATGCCCAGGACAAGGAAGCAGTTTTACGTCGTGCTCACGACAAGGATCAGTGGTTCTACCTAGATACACTTATGAATGCCTTTTCCACAAATTATAGCTCACTTTGTTGCTTAACACATTTAGTTAACTCCTTACCACCTCACAATGAAATTATTTAAATATTAAATAAGATCTTTAATTACAAACTGAATCTATTGATTTCAAATTTAACAAAATATAACAGGATGAATAACTCTCTTGAAAATGTCATGCTCTGGATAAGCAGTTAAATGTCGGGCTCGGACCAAGAATCGATTGTTCTACTTAGATACACATCTGAATGATTTCTCCTCTAATTTTATCTCATTTTATTTAATATTTCCATTGCCAATTCATTAAGCTTTATTTATATTCTGAACAAATGCAGATTTCAACCCTACTGATTTACACATTAACCTTACTTCTTATATCCTCACAATGAAATTTGTTTCATTTTACCAAGATCTAAAATCATACACTAAATCTTTTGATGTAGTTACTTGAAGCGGTAATGACATGATAAATAAATCGATAGAAAATGTCCTCACCTTTAACTAGATGTGTCGATTCCACCTGATCTGCCGTCGCTATCTTTGCACAAAAACAGCACAAACTTAACCCTTTGGAATCTTAACTGACATTTTCGGATCGGATGTCTACGTTGTTAACTCAGTATTGTTAAACCTAAGACCTCAATTCTCTAAAAGCAAAAAGCAACTAGTTCGTACAAACCTGTTTTCTTTACATATATACACCTCAACCTAATGGAATCCTGCTGTCATCTACTGAATAAATCCTTACAGATAAAAAAATTGACAAAACTTACAATTCTTACAATTAACCACTTTCAATACTGTCTCAATACTCTATACAGTGAAGGCCGGACAAACAAAGACGGCTACACAGGGAGGGCAGCTGGGACTTCTCCACCAAGCAGCATCATGGGAGATGAAGGCAGATCTGAGGAAGAAGCTTGTTTTCCCAGATGTGGTTCAAACCAGCCTTAGACCCGACATCGTGCTATGGTCGGAAGTCAGCAGGAAGATCATTATGATCGAACTGACTGTACCCTGGGAGGATGCTTGCGAGGAGGCCCATGAGAGAAAGAGTGTCAAATATGCAGAGTTGGCAGACTCCTGCAGACAGAAAGGATGGAGTGCTTGGGTTCTTCCAGTCGAGGTGGGGGCCAGAGGTTTTCCAGCACAGTCTATCTGGAGAATGTACCAGAAGATTGGCATGACAGGAACCAAGAGGAAAGCAGCTATCAAACTCCTTGCTGATGCTGCAGAGAGGGCATCGTGTTGGCTCTGGTTTAGAAGGGAAGAGCCATCCTGGAGACCTGACAATAGCGGGTAGTGAACAGTCACTGCCGACCCCGTCAACCTGAGGGCGTAGTGGAAAAGGGTTCGAAACGCCTTATGACGGTTGATGTCCACCTGATGACGCTTGTCATTTGCAGTCTCCAGGAGTTCATCACCAAGATGAGACCATGCTCATTAGGACCGGTCCGTACTGAATTAGCAGTGAGGACTTTACATGCAGCAGTAACCTGTGAGAAGAAGTTTCTAAATCTGGGCAACCAGTGACCGCTAGGAAAGTCTGGCTGGCAACGGAGGAAGATCTGTGACTCTGGAAAGACAGATGACAACCAGGAATAGACTGGTATTTGGGTATGTTGGACTAGCAATCCCCCATGCTGTCTTCGTGAGAAGACACCATCACTTGCTACAGAAAACCTAAATGATCAATACCCCCAGAGTCTCCCGAGAGGGGGGGGGATGAGAGGCTCACCAGGACTGATACATTGGAAACGGACTCCGAACGAATACGGACGAGATCACAAGGATGCACTGTTCAGATGACATTAACAGGAGAAGTGGCAACATCAGTTTTGTGTATGCGGAGAGGTATGCAAGAATGTCAGGGGACTTCGCATTCACCAGGCGCGATCTAAGAGTTGCTCTGCTGGGAATCAGATTCGACGCACAGAATTTTCTTCTGGTAAGACGGTAGAGGTTGCTAGTCAGGACCAAACCCACAGTACTAGCGATGTCTTTGTTGATGACGTTCAGCAGGATAGGTCATCGATGGCGCAGGAGAGTCGGGGAACTCAACAGAATGCTACAGATCTGCAACACAAAGACAGAGTTTTATGGCCCAAAGGACATGAGAAAGCAGTATGGAGGAAATTTGACGAAGATTTGGAGTTCATCTTGAATTCAGTTCTCCAAGGACCAGCGGAGAGAAGAATAAACACACTTACAACAATGGTGTACAACATTGGGAAAGAGCGATTTGGCATTCAGCAGAAGAAAGGTAGTAGTCAGCCACCAAGAGAGAACAGACGAGAGAGGGAAATCAAGAATGCCAGGAAAGAGTTGAACAGCTTGAAACGGAGGCTCCGGAAGGCACCTGAGACAGAGAGGATTGGTCTCCAACAGTTGAGAGAGGACCTTAGGAGGAAGCTAAAGAAACTCAGGAAGGCTGAGCGTTTGCGAACTGGGAGAAAAACCAGAGCCAAGAAGAGGGCCCAATTTGTCAAAGACCCTTTCAAGTTCACCCGCACACTTCTAAGTGATGAGTGTTCTGGGAAAATGGAAAGTACCAAGGAAGAGATCCAGCAGCACCTTCATAGGATGCACAGTGATCCTGACAGAGATGTACCTCTAGGCAACTGCCCAAGAGTAGATGAAGCTCCCTTACCAGGTGTCCCCTTTGATATGCAGGAGCCATCCTGGAAGGAAGTCAAGGAGGTTGTCCGAAATGCTAGAGCTGGTTCGGCACCTGGACCAAGTGGGATAACCTATTCCGTCTATAAGCAATGCCCAGGGTTGCTTAGGCGCTTATGGGGGCTCATCAGGATACTCTGGAAGAAAGGTTTGATCCCAGAGTCCTGGAAGAGAGCCGAGGGTTGTTTCATCCCAAAGGAGAAGGAATCAAGGACTGCAGAACAGTTTAGAACTATATCTCTGCTGAGTGTGGAGTGCAAGATCTTCTTTGCTGTTATGGCTAAGAAGTTGACTACTTACCTGACTGGCAACAAGTATGTGGATACATCATCTCAGAAAGGTGCCATCCCAGGATTTTCAGGCTGCATCGAACACACCAGCGTCCTGAGCCAGATGATGCGTGAGGCAAAGACTGAAAAGGGGGACCTTTCCGTGGTATGGCTAGACCTAACCAACGCTTATGGAAGCATTCCACACAAGCTGATTGAAGAGGCACTTCACCACTACCATGTCCCAGAACATGTCCAGACAATGATAAGCCAGTACTTCAGCGGCATGAAAATCCGCTTCACAGCTGGAAACACTATTACAGCTTGGCAAGACCTAGAGAAAGGGATTGTGACAGGATGCACTGTATCCCCCATTCTGTTCATCATGGGGATGAACATTATCATGAAGGCAGGGGAAAGAGAGACCCGTGGGCCAAGAATGAAGTCTGGTTCCTACCAGCCAGTCTTGAGAGGGTTCATGGATGACCTTACAGTCACGACCACCTCCATTGTACAGGCACGTTGGGTCCTAAACGCACTGGATGATGCTGTGACCTGGGCGCGAATGAAATTCAAGCCGAAGAAATCCAGATTTGCGGTCATAAAGAAAGGATGCCTCATCAGAAATGTCACCATGAGGATACTGGGGGAAGGGATACCACAACTTGTGGATAACCCTGTGAAAGCACTGGAAAGTGGTATGAGGACTCTCTCGGTGATCACAGGAACGTGGACAACATCAAGACTCTAGCATCTACATAGCTTACAAAGGTAGACAAGTCTGGCCTCCCAGGGAAGTACAAGGCTTGGATATATCAGCATGGTATACTTCCACGATTATCTTGGCATCTCACACTTTACGAGAGATTCCCATGTCCATGGTTGAGGCACTAGAGAAGAAAGTCAACCAGAAACTCAGGAGATGGCTTGGAGTTCCACAAAGCTTTTGTTCAATAGGCCTGTACAGCAGATCATGCCAGCTACAACTACCTCTGTCATCAGTGGTTGAGGAGTTCAAGGTCGCTAAATGCAGGCTTGTTTTGACACTGAGAGAGTCTGCAGACGCGAAGGTCAGAGAGGCTGGAGTAGTCACCCGATCAGGAAGAAAGTGGGCAGCATGTTCAGCTGTAGCCGAAGCAGAGAGCTCACTTCAGCTCAAGGATGTCATCGGGAAAACTTGCATTGGCCGCCAAGGAATTGTGATGTCTCAGTTCAAGGAATGGAACAAGGCTCAGGGTAAAGCGAAGAGAGATATGGTTCTTGGGGAAGTGAGAAAGGAGGAGGAACAGAAAAGAAGAAGCAAGGCTGTTGAGTTAGGCAAACGAGGGGCATGGACTAGATGGAACCTACCAGAACGTCAGGTGTCCTGACCAGAGCTGTGGAAACTAGAACCAGCAAGGATTTCCTTCTTGCTCCGGTCAGTGTATGATACACTTCCATCGCCTGCAAACCTGCACACCTGGGGTCTGATAGAAGACCCATCATGTCACTTATGTGGAGGCCGCGCCACCATGGCACACATACTGTCAGGGTGTAAGACAGCTCTTCAGCAGGGGAGGTACCGCTGGCGACATGACCAGGTTCTAGCAGTCTTGGCAGACAGCCTTGAGAAGGAGAGGAAGCAGAAGAGAGCAGTTGGGGGGAAGCAGCACTCTATACAGTTTGTGAAGGCCGGACAAACAAAGACGGCTACACAGGGAGGGCAGCTGGGCTTCTCCACCAAGCAGCATCATGGGAGATGAAGGCAGATCTGAGGAAGAAGCTTGTTTTCCCAGATGTGGTTCAAACCAGCCTTAGACCCGACATCGTGCTATGGTCGGAAGTCAGCAGGAAGATCATTATGATCGAACTGACTGTACCCTGGGAGGATGCTTGCGAGGAGGCCCATGAGAAAAAGAGTGTCAAATATGCAGAGTTGGCAGACTCCTGCAGACAGAAAGGATGGAGTGCTTGGGTTCTTCCAGTCGAGGTGGGGGCCAGAGGTTTTCCAGCACAGTCTATCTGGAGAATGTACCAGAAGATTGGCATGACAGGAACCAAGAGGAAGGCAGCTATCAAACTCCTTGCTGATGCTGCAGAGAGGGCATCGTGTTGGCTCTGGTTTAGAAGGGAAGAGCCATCCTGGAGACCTGACAATAGCGGGTAGTGAACAGTCACTGCCGACCACGTCAACCTGAGGGCGTAGTGGAAAAGGGGTCGAAACGCCTTATGACGGTTGAAGTCCACCTGATGACGCTTGTCATTTGCAGTCTCCAGGAGTTCATCACCAAGATGAGATCATGCTCATTAGGACCGGTCCGTACTGAATTAGCAGTGAGGACTTTACATGCAGCAGTAACCTGTGAGAAGAAGTCTCAGAGCATTTAGAAAAAACTTCCGTGATTACAAAATATATGTTGCCTAAATTGTAAGTAACTTGCAAAATCTCCAGACCGAGGTTGATATGATTAATGAATTACAACTGTGGTCTATCCAAGTTTATCATCCTGGACTGTCATTTGGATTCAAGTCTGATCACTGTCCTGTGAAATAAAAGCCAAAGTTGAAATTTATTACCATTCAATAAAGTTTATCATACAGATATTAGTAAAAGAAAGTATTTTTTTCTAATATGTGCATAATATATTAGTAGGTATGACAATATAACAACAACTTGAAAAACATGCACCATTGATCAAGCTTTTGAATGTGTAGTATGCGTTTGTCACTGCCACATATTTTTTAAAAAAGTTCAGTTATTAAATTGTATTGATCTGTTAATTTTAAATAAAAAAGTTTGTTTTAATAAATACATCGCAGCAACACAATTATGGTCATTAAAGTTTATCCAGCTGTTGTATTGGAGGAAGACCGCAGACAAATGTAGAACCACTATGACACCACAGACACGCTGCAAGACCTTCCCACATTGTCTTCTGACATGGCGGGGACTCGAATCCACAGAAAATAAACTTGAACTTATTACTACAATACCAAAAGATGACACATGTTGATAATATTTTACAGTTGAAATAAGGCTAACTTACTCTGGTACATGAAGTAAGGTATTCACTTTTAAATCAGCATGTTGCATATAACCAACAAATCTGTTTTGCCAGTACTTGTTTAACATATTGTTTTCATGGATTGTCAGTAAAAAAGCAGTTAAAAGTTTTTGTACTTAACATATGCTTTATTAATTCATCAATACAAAAAGAATCAAGTCTAATTTCCTAGGAACATTTCTTATAATCCAAAGAAGTTAAATTCCAATCAAGCTGGGTGAACATAAGTTTTCAGACTACCCATTAATTAAGGGAGAGTAGGGGCAGGATGACAATTACGGTCATATTGACGAAGTCAAGCTATTTAATGGTGGAGAAAGACCCCCGACTTGTGTCTGTGTAGAACCACTGGCACACCACAAGTTTGCCAGAAAACCTACCCATATGATAGTTCTGGATCCAGCAGGGATAAGTCAGTGACTCTAACCGCTCAGCCATGCAGAAAGTCATGAGGCATTCATTGCAAAGGAGTTCTGAATTATGTTTTGGTACCATACTTGCACAAAAACATAACCTACAGATGTAGCTGCAGACTCTTGCATACAGTGGCTATAAAGGTCAAGTAGCACGTTTTTTGTGTAGATCAGAATTGTGTTGCAATGAGTAAATTATGCAGCTTCCAATATTATTTCGGCTTGCCTTGCATCAAAACTGAGGTTAAACAGTTATGGCGAAAACCATGTTTAATGTTCAATTCTATTTGAATTAACGTATTGCAATAAACAAAATTAAATTGGAAGAATATAATGTTTTATAAATTTAGAGTTGGCCTTGATTGTCAGGATTGTATGCGATAAATGAATGTAAGTGTTTAAAATGGAAAAAATACATCTATAAGTATAAGCCTATGTTATATATCTGTACAAAACTTTTTTATATAAGCAACCGGGTGTTGGGAATACAATTCACCACTTATCTCTACCCGTATTTTGTGTAAGCATAGTGACTTGTGTTATACTACAGTAACAACATTACTGACCAATAATCCAGTTGTAATCTGTAAGCTTGTATGGGAGAGTGTTCTTTTAAGGGTTTGTGGTGTTAAGTGCATGGGCTGAGTGTATGGGATGCGAATTGATTTGCCAGCATTTTTGCCGATACAGTAGAGCGACCATTATAGCACAGAGGCACTTATGAGGTGCCTATGGCCCGAGCCCGCCCGGTCCAATATACTGGCACCGACGAGTCAGGCGCAATGCTGTTCCCTTCGTCCCGAGCATTAGGAGGGAAGCCACTACAACCAAGTCTTTGGTTTGACCCGGCCGGGGTTTGAACCCGCAACGTCCCGATCCGCAAGCCGACGCTCTACCACTTGAGCTATTGCGGCCTGTGTGTATGACCTTCATGTTTAGACCTATTTGTTGTTTTTACGGTGTAAAATTAGCATTTGGTAGTCGAGAAACTTATGTTTTCTTTCGATTCTTTAGAAGATAATGCATACAGATTATATTGATAAGATCTCCTCATAACAACTGGTAAGAATGTTTTATTTGTATGTATTTTTTGTAATACTGATTCTTTGTTTGAATTGTGGAATGCTCAGCTTTCAAAGATAGGCCCATGTCCTAGAAGTTGACCCGACATGATTAAAACAGTTTGCTGATAATTTGACCAATAAATGAATTTGAGTAATATAAGTACAGGGTAATGCTTAGAATAACCAAAACAGGTCCATGAAAAAATATCATAGTTGTGGTGTCCCTAAACTGTTATTGGTAAAATATGACTCAACCAAAAACCTGGGTAGAAACACTAAGTCAGCTAGAAGACTTGGCATGAAAGTTTTTGGCAGGACTGGGCCTTAAACTCACATACACCTACATTTAGTAAGGTGGTGTTTATCAATGTCATTCAACTACAACCGCATACATAACTACAATACATCTACAATTAATAACTCACCGTTGTCAGTCTGTTGTCGATGAGCAATCCACAACCTTCCCCTGACTTCCCTTCAAGACTACCTCACACGGACAGTCTTCCTCCAAAGGCCAGATTCCCTCAAAGTCAACAGCACCCTATAACCTGATATGCAGACAATGCAGAAGCCTCAGATGTGCCTAAATGAATCTGCTACAAAATGCTTCACAGCCTCTTCTGTCTTACAAATGAGTATTACATGCAAAGACATTGATGATAGAGGCCAGCACTAGAAATTAAATTGTGTATGTGTGTGATCACTGAAATTAAATGTGGTGTATTACCCAGATGTAAGACACAAGTGGCATGTAAAACATGCATGTAGCAGAAAGATTGAACAGATTATAATTGACTTGACACAATGTTCATGGAGTCTTCAAATGAGAAAAACAGTACAGATATACAGGTATTACAGTTAACTCATCAGTAAAACTGTTACATCTCCTAAATCTGAGGCTTGATGAAACCCTTACTGCTGCCAACAATGAGATCATCAAAATATCCAGGAAGATGCCAGTAGTCAGAGGCCTCTCTAGTAGGTCAGGCTCCAGAAGTGTCATGCTCCTTACACATTCCAGGCTGAAATAAAAAAATAATTTAAGAGAATTTTTAACTATCTAATTAAGAAGAGCCATTATATAGTTCTATGAGTTTTCCGTCTAAAAATAGACTGACAAACTAATTCATGCAGATTAATCACTTTAAAAAAATAATCTGATATTGGGAAGCAGTGTTGCCTTCATGTTACAATCTTTAAGGGAGAAGAAGGATTTGCTTGCAAGATTTTGAAGAAAAACAACAACATATGGTCTACAACTGTGATAAATTTCATTTTATCACATGCATGTCACAATACAGATGTAGGTTGTACTTCTTTTAATTAGAGGTATAGTGATATATCTGTACAAAGCATATTGCTAGACTTTGCAGCAAATAGTGTAGATTCTGATCAGACAACCCCTTGTTTGTTTTTGTTACACCCCACTGACACAAATATTTGCCGTATTGGCGACTTCCAGCTAAGTACTGGTGGAGGATGACCCCAGATATATGTCTGGGTATAACCACTAGCACACCGCAGGTTAGCAGGAAAACCTCCCCGCATGGAAGTTGTCGCCCCAACTGGGACTCGAACCCACAAGGTGAAGGGCTGAGGAGCTACAAGTCAGAGACTCTTACCACTTAGCCAGGGACGCCTTGTTATAAAGTTTAGTATGATTGCCTGTACATATAATCGTACTGTGGACAAAAATGAAATAAAAAAATACATTGCACCAACATAAGAATAATCCAACAATCGTAAATTTGAAATACAATGTGTACCCAAATCCAATTATACTTCTCAATAAAACACACACACTCGGATGTGCACATATATTCTTTTTTGTTAGTAAATTTAGTGAAAACAAAATAAGACCTCTATCAAGACAGCACCAGTTGGTGAAATTTGCCCCAGGTCATGTCATTCTCACCATAAAGGCATTGACGATAGCTCATTCTTCTATAGTGCAATTAAAGATTGGTATACATTGCCAGATCAAATAAGATCCCAAAGCTACAGAATTTAAAAAAAGCAGTCTGACTGCATTTAAAAGAAAAATTACTATAAAAAGATAATGAAAATATATATAAGTTGCAAAGTGGCCATTTTTGTTGACGTTCAAATTCTATTAAGTGTACTATCAATCTGTGATACGTACACGTTTATTTATATATTTTTTTCTTGAATATTTAGGGGCACTCAAGAATTTACTTTACAAATAAACTAATGCAAAGATATTTTTTATCCAGAAACAGTTGGAAATAAGCTCAAGTAGCTTCAATTGGCTATCCTAGGTTTTAAGATGAAATTTATTTCCTTGTTTATTTAATTTATAAATAGATAATTACCATGTTAAAAAGTTACTTACCAAACATAGTAAAGAAGGTTTCTTTTTGGTCTATTTTTAATTCACTTCAACTTTTGTAAAGTATAGCTGTCGTTACTGTGATATATCTAGTTTGGCTGTTGTTTCTTTTCTTAAACCTGTCATGCAATGATCAGGGTCAGATCATTGAAGTTGACTTTTGTTTGATAGTATTAAATATTAATATTAATAGTATTAAAAGAAAATCATATATATGTTATGAATGTGATTATGCAGATCATCCTAGCGTTATAACAGTTCCATTTATATATTGATTGTAGTAATATGTGTTTTTCATGTAATTTTTTTACCTGAATAAATATTGCTATTATTCACACACAAACACTCAAAAAACCTAATGACATAGCGACATAACAACAACAGAATAATTACATCTACAGATAAAAAGTAATTAAAACCAGTTTTATGTATATATGTATGTGGGCATGCCCTGGCTGAATGCCAGCAATTAGTGTCACTGGTCATTAGGGTAAGCTGAACTCGATGCACTTCACGCGGTAATTTGCTTTTAAGGCTTGTTTGAAGGGCTAATTGGACTAAACTGGTAATGATGATTCAGTACACTTCTTTCTCTACATGCAGGTACTCAAATATGTTTCATCCAATTAGCAGAAGTTGAAAAATTATTTTGTTGAATTGTTGTGTCGTCGAAGTAACCCTTGTTAGACCTGAAGGTAAGTTGCAATAGTCATGAAACCAAATATATTTCTTAATATACACATTTGTTCTTTTTTGTGTTAAAAATTAAGCTTATATGATCTTACCAACATGATTTTTGAGCTTCCCAAAAATTGTGTGTTAATGATTGGGGATATGCCAGACAAAATGCAAAAGAAGTGATGAAATTAGAAATGAAATTTCAAAAAAAGGTTGGCTGGCAAGAGGCAGAAGAAAGTCACATATGAAAGAAATAAGCTTGAGGCCAGCTTAGAAAGTTTGACCTACCGGTAGATCTTGCAGCTGAATTTCCAGATATGGATGAAGACATGAGGGTACACACAAAAGACATCTTGAATGGGAGGATTGTTGGACATAGACTTTATCATGTTTGGTTTCATGAGGAGACACAAGAAAAAGACCATCTACTATGGGAAGGTTGAGAAGGTTTTAAAAAGGGTTGGGGGAGTGTATGTTTTGGGGTACTGGAGTGAAGGAGAGAACTATGATGATGATGCTGAGGACTATGGTATCAAGAAATCATCATTAGCAACTTGATTACGTCTGCGGGGACGTCACACTATCATAGGCTAGTATAAAATGTGTGAAATTACTGGAGGGATGCTTAAGAACTGATCATAACTTAGTTAAAATGACTTGACTAGCTGATATTAAATTGAGGATACAAATTATTTCTTAAACTTTGGCTGTGAAAAAGAGACTCATTGTGTTGTGTGTGTTTTTTTCATAGACCTTGTCATTGGCCTCAGCCACACCCACATTCATTTAATAATCTTATATGCCTGCAAGCATGTTTTTCTTATTGTCCACTCCATAAGCTTTCCAGTTCCAGTGATAGTTTTTTTTTTCAAAATCAGACAAGAAATAAGAAAGTTATGTCTCGAAAACTGGAAAACTCCACAATTTGATCACAAACTAATTGTGGAAACCTACTGTAAACAATCAGCCAAATATGGCCTCGAAATATGATTTTAAATTGATTTAACTTCATCATTATTTGTCATATAAAGATGGTTCCAGTATCATTGGAAATGTATTTCTAACCTCTTTTAAGTGAGCTTTTCCATTTGAGATCCATTTACTATCAAATTTTCATTCACATACTTTTTGTATGTATATAGGTATAATGCTCATTTATTACATTTCAAGAATACAAACATTTCACAGCTTATAACACTATGAATAGTTGAGAGTTTAAACATATTTTTACCAAAAAGCTTCTGGAAAAGAAGTTTATTGAATTTAGATAAGAATTGTCTAAAAGAAGGTATGCGTGAGAAAGTACCCAGTAAACTGAACATATAACATGATTGATCTACATTCATTTATAACCAATCACACATTTGCTATTTAGAATTTTGTGTACATAGAACAATTTAAACTAGTTTTTGCAGCAAATTGTGCAGATCCCTTCTTCTTTTTGCCAGAGTTGATAATGTTTTCGAGGGATAAGTGTTATTCTTGAATTTAGCCAATTATTTTTTGTTTTGTGTACCTTATCTGAAGGTCATATTTAAAGTTATCATACAGAAAACAATGAGGTAAAAATGCCTTGATTTGATTTGCAACTTAACGACGCAATAATCAGTAGATCTTAAATTAATGTACATTATTCTGACCTTGTATGTTTATTTTCAGAGGAATCAGAAAATCGTATCAGCCAATAAACACTGTACAGACATTAGTTTAAATCCCATTGTTTTTAAATTCATTACAAGAATGGCGTGCATATTAGTACTTGAAAACAAACATTAACTTGACCTTGTATTACTACGCAAAGAGAATTAGATGATCGTTCGGTTCTTAATAAACTTAATATTTCCAAAAATTTCAATTATAGAGCATTTACATGTGGCTTTCAATATTTTGTGCAGTTCAATTCAACAAAATCAATTGGTTAGGGACTATTTTTAGATCGGTTTGTATTTGTACTCCGGGGATAACTTGCGGTAAATTGGGTACCTAACGTTCATTTTAATTTTAACATGGAAATATTTTATGTATTTTCAAAATAATGTTATAGTCTAGGTGTAAGACTGTTTTGTTTCGATTCGTGGTCAGCAAAACATTTTCCTGGCTACTTGGTGGAATACTGTGCATTTAAGAAAAATGCAAATATCTTCTTTGTAATAAACTTCAGCATGTTAATACAGTCACTTTTATTAGTTTATTTAACTTAAATGCTACTTACCAGCAAGAGATGTGTGAAAGGCTAAGTAATGTCAACGAAGAACAGCAAGATCTTCTGTTGACAGCAGGACAGACAGAGATATCATCTGTGTACTTTACAGCACATCCAGCAGTCTCTGGAAGACAAAATAATATTAATTTATTACTTAATCAATAACAACAATACTAATAATAGTAATAATAATACTAATAGTAATAATAATAATAATAATAATAATAATGATAATAATAGTAATAGTAATAATAGTAATAGAAATAATAGTGATAGTAATAATAGTAATAATTATAATAATTGTAATAATAATAATAATAATAATAATAATAATAATAATAATAATAATAATAACAACAACTAATACAACAACAACAACAACAACAACAATAATAATAACAATAACAACAACAACCACAATAATAATAATAATAATAATAATAATAATAATAATAATAATAATAATAATAATAATAATAATAATAATAATAATAATAATAATAATAATAATAATAATAATTGTAGAATTATGTCAGTTTGTCAAACGTATCATACCGATTACTTTACATCATCAAAAGGTGATGGAAAATAACCAGTGAATATTATAATTTTGTGTTGCAAGAGTTGTCTTTCTTAGACCAAAATGGTTATTACAAAATTACACTTAGTCGCACACTTTTCTTACAAGTTTCTTACATGTTAATATTATTTATTTTATTTTTTTTTTTATTTTAGAAATACATCAGAAATGAACCACCGGCGAACCGTAAGTCAGTCGAAGTGTATGCTATTTTTTCACGTTATTTTATACTAAACATTGCTTTGATATTTTTGCTTGGAAATAATGGTTATGTTGATTCTCTGAATGTAAACATCTTCAAGAAGCACTTAAACATCGGACAGCCCATTGTACAAATTCAACATACACAGACATAATACCAGTATAACTGTTGTTATGTCTCACATACAAATTTGCGAATAAAGATATAAAGATAAAGTATATATTTTCGCAAAGACCCATAGATCTAGGTTTTTGATTATTGTAAATACCGACAACACAGTTTAACTGATGAAATCTAGCAAATCTGAAAACTAGCAATGCAAAATCGTTGAAAAGTCTGGGTTTCAAATCCCTTGACAAACAGTTGTCTTTACAGCCACGCTACTTGGCCAGCTAACTATGCCAGGCTGTTTGAAATCTTGAAGGAAACTAGTGATGCCGAAATCATTGCACACCATTATACATTTAACTATTTTAAAAAGGAGCTGTATCTGTATTCTTGACACCGCCATCTTTATATGGCTTTCCCACCAAAATGTTAAATTCAGAAATGTAAACAGATTGACAAGGTGAGCTAAAACATGTATCAAGAAAGATTAAAATATTATTTTAGCAATTATTCTAATGACTAATGAGACAGTGACATAATAAATAAGCCGCTTTATTCAGTTTAAAAGTTTTTTTTTTTCAATGGACAGCATTTTTTAATGGATACGCAGCTAGACTGTGGGTATTATTTTCAATAAACCGCTTGTATCTACATTTTGAAGATAATATTATTGTGCTGAGACAAAGAGACAGTGTTCCTTTTGAATTCTTGTTTCCTTGGTTTAAATAAATTTAATGACATGATACATGTTTTTGTTTCATAAAAATTAAATATGTGTAGCAAATTCTAAAGCTTACCTGCAAAACAAAGACTGCCTGCCGGGACCCTTTTTGTAACCCTGAGTTTACACGGTCAACAACCAGCTACCTTGTTCTCTTCCATCCTGCTAACCTACCTCCAACCTTGACAGTCAGAGTGAAAATGACAAAAATTCAAACTCGCACACAATTGTTCGTCTTTTCCCGGCTCTCAAAATATACGGCCGAAGGCTTTGTTTCCTCGTGTCGACATTACACGAACACGAAATCGGCAAACTCCGGAACATAGGTCAGAGGAAAATACCTTTCACCAGAGGTGTTATCCTGACTCACGTGCAAATCATGGATTGTTTGCTGGGGGACTTGTACATCTTTTTGTTCGGTACTCTTGCCTTGCGGGATAAGTCATGCTATCATTGTGTTAATTTTAACACTTACCGTGTCAGCACAAAAAGAGAAGGATTTAGCAAATCAAAGTGTTTTTGAAATTCAATGGCAGTCATAGATCTGAATTTTACAGATTAACCAGTTTGTTTAGTGTCTGCCATTGAAATCATCTTCTTAGTGACAATCAGTCACGCTTTAAAAAATATACCTGTTATTATATGGGATCACCCGTCACAAAATGTAATTGGTTCTGTAACAGCAAAACGTTTACCAGATGATCTCTATAACAAACTCGCTCCATTTAGCTCCAAAGCATCCAACACAAAAGAATAAAATATATATTATTATATTAATATAACATATAATTCTAATGAGAAGCGGCCGTTTGGAAACCAATGACAGTTGAGAATTGCAACAAACCCACGAAAACTGCCGGACCTGGTAGCGCAATCGGCAGAGCGTCGGCTCCAAGTACGGGAGGCCCAGGGTTCAATCCCGGATCGCGACATACCAATGTCGTAAAAAATGGTAGTGGTATAGCTCCTTTACAACCATTTTTAAGACGCAAATAAAAGGGTAGTTCTGTGACAGGGGTTGCCCGGTGTCAGTTTAATGTGACTGGGTGTGGTATCATGCCATGTGTTCACAGCATGCTATACACAGTGAAGGCAGAACTATATCTGCTTCAAGTGGACACCGTCTCCAAATAACTGAAATACTGTTGGTGGGACAATAAACCCAACAAACAAATTAACCCATGAATGTTATGAATGCGCTTCTTTCTTGAAAATTCTTGAATATATATTTTAATTTCAACTTGAAATTGCTAAGAAGTCACTTGTCTGAAGATTCTACAGTAAAATGATTCTCTAATCAAAACTAATATTACTGACATTGAAACAAGTATCACGATTTCCAAGTTCTCGCTCACTACTGACCGTAACCGAAAATTGTAATAAAACTAAATTTAAAGCGACCAAATAGGTTATTTTTGATGCAATAATGTTTGTAACAAGGACATTGAAAAAAAAATCAGTTGCGTGTTGTTTTTAGGCCTGCGGAATCCCATAGATAGCACTAGACCATAAGGGGGCCTCTAGCACCGGAACCGGAAGTCCACAACGGTTTTCGGTGCCAGGTTCTGACAGATGGGCCCTAGATTCGTGTCAAGTTTCAGCTCCATGGGGCCATAAAAGGGACCAAAATGGCGAAGATTTACGATCCTGCGGAACCCAATACATAGCACTCCTAAAGAACATTCGGGGACCTCTAGCACCGGAACCAGAAGTCCTAGGCCGAAATGGTTTTCGGTGCCAGGTTCTGTCAGATAGGCCCTAGATTCGTGCAAAGGTTCAGCTTCATGGGGCCATAAAAGGGGCCAAAATGGCGCCAGATTTAGGCCCCAGCGGAACCCCATACTTAGCACTCCTTTAGACCCTTCGGGGGCCTCTAGCACCGGAACCGGAAGTCCTAGGCCGAAACGGTTTTCGGTGCCAGATTCTGCCAGATAGGCCCTAGATTTGTGCCAAGCTTCAGCTTCATGGGTCCATAAAAGGGGCCAAAATGGTGCAGATTATGTCTCGTGTAGAACCCCATACATAGCACTCCTAAAGACCGTTCGGGGGTCTCTAGCACTAGAACCGGAAGGCCTTGTCCAAAACGGTTTTGAATGCCAGGTTCTGCCAGATGGGCCCTAGATTCGTGCTAATTTTCAGCTCCATGGGTCCATAAAAGGGGCCAAAATGGCACAGATTTATGCCCATATGAAACTCCATACATAACACTCCTATAGACAATTCGGGGACCTCTAGCACGGGAATCGGAAGTCCTTGGTCAAAGCAGTTTTCAGTGCAAGGTTTTGCCCGATTGGCCCTAGATTTGTGCCAAGTTTCAGCTCCATGGGTCTATAAAAGGGGCCATACATACCCCTCCTATAGACCCTTCGGGGGCCTATAGCTACAGAACCCGAAGTCCTAGGCCGAAACGGTTTTCGGTGCCAGGTTTTGCCAGAGGGGTCCTAGATTCCTGCCAAGGTTCAGCTCCATGGGGCCATAAACGGGGCCAAAATGGCGTACATTTAGGCCCATGCGGACCCCATACATTGCACTCCTATTGACCATTCGGGGGCTTCTAGAACAGGAAACGGAAGTCCTAGGCTAAAACGGTCTTCGGTGCCAGGTTCTGTCAGATGGGCCCTAGATTTCTGTTAAGATTTAGCTCCATGGGTCCATAAACGTGGCCAAAATGCCGCAGATTTAGACCCGTCCGTAACCCCATACATAACACTCCTATAGACCATTCGGGGGCCTCTAGCACCGGAACCGGAAGGCCTAGTCCGAAACGGTTTTTGGTGCCAGGTTCTGCCTGAGAGGCCCTAGATTCGTGCCAAGACCAGTTTCATGGGTCCATAAACGGGGCCAAAACGGCGGAGATTTAGGACCGTCCGGAACGCAATACATACCACTCCTATAGAATTGTCGGCGGCATCTAGCACCGGAACCGGAAGTCGTAGACCGAAACGATTTTTAGTGCCAGGTTCTGCCAGATGGGCCCTAGATTCGTGCTAAGTTTTAGCTCCATGGGTCTATAAAAGGGGCCAAAATGGCACAGATTTATGCCAATGCGGAACCCAATACATAGCACTTCTATAGACACTTCGGGGGAATCTAGCACCGGAACGGAAGTCCTAGTCCCAAACGGTTTTGGGTGCCAGGTTTTCCCAGATGGGCCCTAGATTCATGCCAAGTTTCAACTCCATGGGTCCATAAAAGTGGCCAAAATGGCGCAGATTAATGCCCGTGCGGATCCCCGTACATACCACTCCTATAGACGATTTGCGGCCTCTAGGACCAAAACACGAAGTCCTAGGCCAAAACAGTTTTCGGTGCCAGGTTCTGACAGATAGGCCCTAGATTCGTGCCAAGGTTCAGCTCCATGGGGCCATAAAGGGGCCCAAAATTGGGCAGATTTAAGCCCTTGCGGAACCCCATACATTGCACTCCAAAAGACCATTCGGGGTCTTCTAGCACCGGAACCGGAAGTCCTTGGCCAAAACGGTTTCCGGTGCCAGCTTTTGACAGATGGGCCCTAGATTCGTGCCAAGTTTCAACTCCATGGGTCCATAAAAGAGGCCAAAATGGCGCAGATTTAGGCCCGTGCGGGACGCCATACATAGCACATCTATAGACATTTTGAGAGTCTCAAGCACCGGAACCGGAAGGCCTAGGCCGAAACGGTTTTCGGTGCCAGGTTCTGCCAGAGGGGTCCTAGATTCGTGCCAAGGTTCAGCTCCATGGGGCAATGAACGGGGCCAAAACGGCGGAGATTTATGCCCATGTGGAAAACCATACATTGCACTCCTATAGACCATTCGGGGGCTTCTAGAACAGGAAAAGGAAGTGGTGGGCCACAACAGTTTTCGGTGCCAGGTTCTGCCAGATGGGCCCTAGATTTCTGCCAAGATTCAGCTCCATGGGTCTAAAGACGGGGCCAAAATGGCCCAGATTTAGGCCCGTGCGGAACCCCATACATAGCACTCCAATAGACCATTCGGGGGCCTCTAGCAGCGGAACCGGAAGTCCTAGGCCAAAACAGTTTTCGGTGCCAGCTTTTGCCAGATGGGCCCTAGATACTTGCCAAGTTTCAGCTCCATGGGTCCATAAAGGGGGCCAAAATGGCGCAGATTTAGGCCCGTGCGGAACCCCTTACATAGCACATCTATAGACCTTTTGAGAGCATCTAGCACCGGAACCGGAAGTCTTAGTCCGAAACGGTTTTCGGTACCAGGTTCTGCCAGATGGGCCCTAGATTTCTGCTAAGTTTAAGCTCCATGGGTCTATAAACGGGGCCAAAATGGCGGAGATTTATGCCCGTGCAGTAGCCCATACATAGCACTCCTATAGACAATTCGGGGGCATCTAGCACCAGAAGCGGAAGTCCTAGGCCGAAACGGTTTTCGTTGCCAGGTTGTGCCAGATAGGCCCTAGATGTGTGCCAAGCTCCAGCTTCATGGGTCCATAAAAGGAGCCAAAATGGCGCAGATTTAGGCTCGTGCAAAACGGCATACATAGCACTCCTATAGACCCTTCGGGGGCCGCTAGCACCAGAACTGGAATGCCTAGTCAAAAACGGTTTTCGATGCCAGGTTTTGCTAGATGGGCCCTAGATTCGTGCCAAGTTTCAGCTCCATGGGTCCATAAAAGAGGCCAAAATGGCGCAGATTTAAGGCCGGGCGGAACCCCATACATAGCACATCTATAGACCATTTGAGGGCCTCTAGCACCGGAACCGGAAGTCCTAGTCCAAAACGGTTTTCGGTGCCAGGTTCTGCCAGAGGAGTCCTAGATTCGTGCCAAGTTTCAGCTCCATGGGGCCATAAAAGGGGCCAAAACGGCGGAGATTAAGGCCCATGCAGAACCCCATACATTGCAATCCTATAGACCATTCGGGGGCTTCTAGAACAGGAAACGGACGTCCTGGGCCATAACGGTTGTCAGTGCCAGGTTCTGCCAGATGGGCCCTAGATTTCTGCCAAGTTTCAGCTTCATGGGTCTATAAACGGGGCCAAAATGGCGGAGATTAAGGCCCATGCGGAACCCCATACATTGCACTCCTATAGACCATTCGGGGGCTTCTAGAACAGGAAACGGAAGTCCTGGGCCACAACGGTTTTCGGTGCCAGGTTCTGCCAGATGGGCCCTAGATTTCTGCCAAGTTTCAGCTACACGGATCTATAAACGGGGCCAAAATGGCGCAAACTTATGCCCGTGCGGAACCCCATACATAGCGCACATATAGACGTTTTTCAGGCATCTAGCACCAAAAGCGGAAGTCCCAGGCCGAAACGGTTTTCGGTGCTAGCTTTTGTCAGATAGGCCCTAGATTTGTGCCAAGCTTCAGCTTCATGGGTCTATACAAGAGGCCAAAATGGCGCAGATTTAGGCTCGTGCCGAACCCCATACATAGCACTCCTTTTGACCATTCTTGGGCCTCTAGCACCAAAACCGAAAGGCCTAGTCCAAAACGCCTTTCGCTGCCAGATTCTGACAGATAGGCCCTAGATTCGTGCCAAGTTTCAGCTCTATGGGTCCATAAAAGGGGCCAGAATGGTGCAGATTTAGGCCCGTGCGGAACCCGATACATTGGCCCTTTTTATGGACTCATGGAGCTGAATCTTGGCACGAATCTAGGGCCCATATGGCAGAACCTGGCACCATAAACCGTTCCGGCCTAGGACTTCCGGTTCCGGTGCTTGATACCCCCGAATAGTCTATACGAGTGCGATGTATGGGGTTCGCACGGTTTAAATCTGCGCCATTTTGGCCACTTTTATGCACCCATGGAGTTAAAACTTGGCACGAATCTAGTGCCCATCAGGCAAAACCTGGCACCAAAAACCGTTTCTGCCTAGGACTTCCGGTTCCGGTGCTTGATGCCCCCGAAGGGTCTATAGTGGTGCTATGTATGGGGTTATACACGGCTTAAATCTGTGCCATTTTGGCCCCTTTTATAGACCCATGGACCTGAAACTTGGCGCTAATCTAGGGCCTATCTGGCAAAATCTGGCACCGAAAACCGTTTCGGACTCGACCTTCCGGTTCCGGTGATCGAGGCCCAGGAACGGTCTATAGAAGTGCTATGTATGTGATTCATCACGGTCTTAAATCTGCGCCATTTTGGCCCCTTTCATTGACCCATGGAGCTAAAAATTTGGCACAAATCTAGGGCCAATCTGGCGAAACCTGGCACCGAAAACCGTTCAGGCCTAGGCCTTCCGGTTCCGGTGCTAGATGCCCGCGAACGGTCTGTAGGAGTGCTATGTATGAGGATCCGCTCGGGCCTAAATCTCCGCCATTTTGGCCCCTTTTTATCGACCCGGGGAGCTGAAACTTGGCACGAATCTACGGCCCATCTGGCAGAACCTCGCACCGCAAACCGTTTCGGCCTAGGCCTTCTGGTTCCGGTGCTAGAGGCCCCTGAATTGTCTACAGGAGTTGTATGTATGCGGTTCCGCAAGGGCCTAAATCTGCGCCATTTCGGCCTATTTTATGAACCCATGGAGCTTCAAGTTGGCAAGAATCTAGGGTCCCTCTGGCAGAATGTGACACCGAAAACCGTTTTGGCCTAGGACTTCCAGTTCCGGTGCTAGAGGCCCCCGAATGGTCTATAGGACTGCCAAGTATGGGGTTCCGCAGGGCAATAAATCTTCGCCATTTTGGCCACCTTTATGGACCCATGGAAATGAAACTTGGCCCATTTCTAGGGCTTATCTGGCAAAATCTTGCATTGAAAACCGTTTTGGCCTAGGTCTTCCTATTCCGGTGCTAGAGGTCCCCGAATGGTCTATAAATCTGCGCCATTTTGGCCACTTTTATGCACCCATGGAGCTAAAACTTGGCACGAATCTAGTGCCCATCAGGCAAAAACTGGCACCAAAAAACGTTTCTGCCTAGGACTTCCGGTTCCGGTGCTAGAGGACCCCGAATTGTCTATAGGAGTGCTATGTATGGGGTTCTCACAGGCAAAAATCTTCGCCATTTTGGCCCTGTTTATAGACCCATGGAGGTGAACCTTGGCACGAATCTAGGACCTATTTGGCAAAACCTGGCACTGAAAACCGTTTGGGCCTAGGCCTTCCGGTTCCGGTGCCAGAGGCCCCCGAATGGTCTATAGGAGTGCTGTGTATTGGGTTCCTCACGGTCATAAATGTGTGTCATTTTGGCCCCTTTTATAGACCCATGAAGCCGAATGTTGGCACGAATCTAGGGCGCATAAGGCAAAACCTGGCAATGAAAACCGTTTCGGCCTAGGTCTTCCTGTTCTGATGCTAGAGGCCCCCGAACGGTCTTAAAGAGTGCAATGTATGGGTTTCCGCAGGGCTTAAATCTGCGCCATTTTGGCCCCTTTTATGAATCTATGGAGCTGAAACTTGGCAAGACCCTAGGGCTTATCTGGCAAAACCTGGCACCGAAAACCATTTTGGCATAGGACTTCCGGTTCTGGTGCAACATGCCCCCGAACGGTCCTTAAGAGTGCTATGTATGTGGTTCCGCAAGGGCCTAAATCTGCGCCATTTTGGCCCATGTTATGGACCCATGGATCTGCAAGATGGTGCGAATCTAGGGCTCATCTGGCAAAACCTATCACTGAAACCGTTTCTGCCTTGGACTTCCGGTTTATGTGCTAGAGGCCCCGAAGTGTCTTTAAGAGTGCTATGTATGGGGTTCCGCAGGGGCCTAAATCTGCGCCATTTTGGCCCATTTTATGGACCCCTGGAACTGAACCTTGGCACGAATCTAGGGCCTATCGGGCAGAATCTGTCATCGAAAACCGTTTCGGCCTAGGTCTTCCGGTTCCGGTGCTAGAGGCCCCCGAATGGTCTTTAAAAGTGCTGTGTATAGGTCTCCGCACTGATTAAATCTGCGCCATTTTGGCCCCTTTTATGGACCTTTGGAGCTGTACCTTGGCAAGAACCTAGGGCCCATCTGGCAAAACCTGGCACCGAAAACCGTTTTGGCCTAGGTCTTCCGGTTCTGGTGCTAGATTCCCCTGAATATTCCTTAGGTGTGCTATGTCTGCGATTACGCACGGGCATAAATCTGCGCCATTTTGGCCCCTTTTATGGACCTATGGAGCTGAAACTTGGCACGAACCTAGGGCACATCTGGCAGAACCTGGCAGTGCTAAACTATTTGGCCTAGGACTTCCGGTTCCCGTGGTAGAGGCCCCCGAATTAACTATAGGTCTGTTATGTATAAGGTTGGCACGGGCTTAAATCTGCGCCATTTTGGACCCGTTTATAGAGCCATGGAGGTGAAACTTGGCAAGAATCTAGGGCCTATCTGGCAGAACGTGGCACAGAAAACCGTTTTGGCCCAGGACTTCCGTTGGCGGTGCTAGAGGCCCGCGAAGTGTCTATCGGAGTGCTAGGTATGGGGTTCCTCACGGTCATCTTTGTCATTTTGGCCCTTTTTATAGACCCATGGAGCTGGAACTTGGCACGAATCTAGGGCGCATCGGGCAGAACCTAGCACCCCAAACCGATGCGGCCTAAGTCTTTGGGTTCCGGTGCTAGAGGCCCCCGAAGGGTCTTCAAGAGTGCAATGTATGGGTTTCCGCACGGCTTAAATCTGCGCCATTTTGGCCCCTTATGGATCTATGGAGCTGAAACTTGGCAAGACCCTAGGGCCCATCTGGCAAAACCTGGCACCAAAAACCGTTTTGACATAGGACTACTGGTTCCGGTGCTAGATTCCACCGAACGGTCCTTAAGAGTGCAATGTATGGGGTTCCGCAAGGGCCTAAATCTGCGCCAGTTTGGCCCATTTTATGGACCCATGGCGCTGCAAGTTGGCGCGAATCTAGGGCCTATCTGGCAAAACCTGTCACTGCAAACCGTTTCGGCCTAGGACTTCCGGTTTATGTGCTAGAGGCCCTGATGTGTCTTCTAGAGTGCTATGTCTGGGATTCCGCACGGGCTTAAATCTGCGCCATTTTGGCCCCTTTTATGGCCCTATGGAGCTGAAACCTGGCATGAATCTAGGGCCCAACGGGCAGAACCTGGCACTGAAAACCGTTTCGGACTAGGACTTCCGGTTCCGGTGCTAGATGCCCCCGAAGAGTCGACAGGAGTGCTATGTATGGTGATTTGCAGGGGCCTAAATCTTCGCCATTTTGATCCATTTTATGGCCCCATGGAGCTAAAACTTAGTACGAATCTAGGGCCCATCGGTCAGAAACTGGCACCAAAAACCGTTTTGGCCTAGATCTTCCTGTTCCCGTGCTAGCGGCCCCGAAGTGTCTATAGGAGTAGAACGTATGGGGTCTCCGCAAGGGGCTTAAATCTGCGCCATTTTGGCCCCTTTTATGGACCCATGAAGCTGAAACTTGGCACGAATCTAGGGCCCATCTGGCAGAACCTGGCACTGTAAACTGTTCTGGACTCGGACTTCAGGTTCCGGTGCTAGAGGCCCCGGAATGGTCTATATGAGTGCTATGTATGGGGTTCCGCAGGAGCCTATATCTCCGCCATTTTGACTCTTTAATGGCCCCATGGAACTGAAACTTGGCAAGAATCTAGGGCCTATCAGGCAGAACCTGGCACTGAAAACCGTTTCGGACTAGGACTTTCGGTTCCGGTGCTAGAGGACCGCGAATGTCTATAGGAATACTACGCATGGGGTTCCGCATGGGCTTAAATCTGTGCCATTTTGGCCCCTTTTATGGCCCCATGGAGCTGAAACTTGGCACGCATCTAGGGCCTATCTGGCAGAACCTGGCACTGAAAACCGTTTTGGACTAGGCCTTCCGGTTCCGGTGATAGAGGCCCCGAAGTGTCTATAAGAGTACTACGTATTGGGTTCCGCCAGGGCCTAAATCTGCGCCATTTTGGCCTCTTTTATGGCCCCATTGAGCTGAAACTTGGCACGAATCTAGGGACCATCTGGCAGAACCTGGCACTGTAAACTGTTCTGGATTCGGACTTCAGGTTCCGGTGCTAGAGGCCCCGGAATGGTCTATATGAGTGCTATGTATGGGGTTCCGCAGGAGCCTAAATCTCCGCCATTTTGACTATTTTATGGCCCCATGGAACTGAACCTTGGCAAGAATCTAGGACCTATCAGGCAGAACCTGGCACCGAAAACCGTTTTGGTCTAGGACTTCCGGTTGCGGTGCTAGAGTCCCCCGAAAGGTCTATAGGAGTCCCAAGTATGGGGTTCCGCAGGGGCCTAACTCTGCGCCATTTTGGCCCCATTTATGGCCTCATGGAGCTGAAACTTGGCGCGAATCTAGGACCTATTGGGCAGAACCTGGCACCCGGAACCGTTTTGGCCTAAGACATTTGGTTCCGGTGCTAGAGGCCCCCGAAGGGTCTATAGGAGTTCAATGTGTGGGGTTCCGAAGGGGCATAAATCTGCGCCATTTTGGCCCCTTTATAGACCCATGGAGTTGAAACTTGGCACGATTTTAGGGCCTATCGGACAGAACCTGGCACCGAAAACCGATTTGGACTCGGACATCCGGTTCCGGTGCTAGAGGCCCACGAATTGTCTATAGGAGTGCTATGTATGGGGTTGCGCAGGGGCCTAATTCTGCGCCATTTTGGCCCCTTTTATGGCCCCATGGAGCTGAACCTTAGCACGAATCTATGGCCCATCGGGCAGAACCTGGCACCGGAAACCGTTTTGGCCTAGGACTTCCGGTTCCTGTGCTAGAGGCCCCCGAAGTGACTGTAGTAGTACTTTGTATGGGGTATCGCAGGGGCATAAATCTGCGCCATTTTGGCCCCTTTTCGGGCCCAATGGAGCTGAAACTTGGCACGAATCTAGGACTCGTCTGGCAAAACCTGGTACTGAAAACCGTTTTCTCCTAGGACTTCCGGTTCCGGTGCTAGATGCCCCCGAAGGGTCTATAGTAGTGCTATGTATGGGGTTCCGCAGGGGCATAAATCTCAGCCAGTTTGACTCTTTTATGACCCCATGGAACTGAAACTTGGCAAGAATCTAGGGTCCACCGGACAGAATCTGGCACCGAAAACCGTTTCCGCCTAGGACTTCCGGTTCCGGTGCTAGAGGCCACCGAAGGGTCTTTAGTAGTATTATGTATGTGGTTCCAGACGGGCATAAATCTGCGCCATTTTGACTATTTTATGGTCCCATGGAGCTGAAACTTGGCAAGATGCTATGGTCGATCGGGCAGAACCTGGCACCGAAAACCGTTTCGCCTAGGACTTCCGGTTCTGGTGCTAGAGGAGCGCGAAGGGTCTATAGGAGTGCTATGTATGGGGTTCCGCAGGGGCCTAAATCTGCGCCATTTTGACACCTTTTATGGCACCATGGAGCTGAAACTTGGCACGAATCTAGGGCCTATCGGGCAGAACCTGGCACCTGAAACCGTCTTGGCCTAGGCCTTCCGGTTTCGGTGCTAGAGGCCCCCGAAGGGTATATAGGAGTGGTAGGTATGGGGTTCCTCAGGGGCCTAAGTCTGCACATTATTGACTCTTTTATGGGCCCATGCAGCTTAAACTTGGCACGAATCTAGGGCCCATCGGGCGGAACATGTCACTAGAATCCGTTTTGTCCTAGGACTTCCGGTTCCTGTGCTAGATGCTCCCGAAGTGTATATACGAGTACTACGTATGGGGTTCCGCAGGGGCCTAACTCTGCGCCATTTTAGCTCCTTTTATGGCCCCTGTTATGGCCCCATGGAGCTGAATCTTAGCAGGAATCTAGGGCCCATCGGGCAGAACTTGGCACCGTGAACCGTTCTGGCCTAGGGCTTCCGGTTCCGGTGCTAGAGGCCCCCGAATGGTCTATTGGTGTGCTATGTATGGGGTTCCGCAGGGGCCTAAATCTGCGCCATTTTGACTTTTTTATGGCCCCATGGATCTGAAACTTGTCAAGAATCTAGGGCCAATCAGGCAGAACCTGGCACCGAAAACCGTTTTGGCCTAGGACTTCCGGTTCTAGAGCTAGAGGCCCCCGAAGGGTCTATAGGAGTGCTAGGTATGGGGTTCCGCAGGGGCCTAAAACTGCGCCATTTTGACCCCTTTTATGGCCCCATGGAGCTGAAACTTGGCACGAATCTAGGGCCCATCGGGCGGAACCTGGCACCCGAAACCGTTTTGGCTTAATACTTCCGGTTCCGGTGCTAGATTCGCCCGAACGGTCTATAGCAGTACTACGTATGGCGTTCCGCAGGGGCCTAAATCTGCGCCATTTTGACTCTTTTATGGCCCCATGGAGCTGAATCGTGGCAAGAATCTAGGGCCCATCGGGCAGAACTTGGCACTGAAAACCGTTTTCTCCTAGGACTTCCGGTTCCGGTGCTAGATGCCCCGAAGGGTCTTTAGAAGTACTAGGTATGGGGTTCCGCAGGGGCCTAACTCTGCGCCATTTTGGCCCCTTATTTATGGCCCCATGGAGCTGAAACCTGGCACGAATCTAGGGCCTATCGGGCAGAACCTGGCACTGAAAACCGTTCTGGCGTAGGACTTCCGGTTCCGGTGCTAGAGGCCCCCGAAGGGTATATAGGAGTGCTATGTATGGGGTTCCGCAGGAGTCTAAATCTGCACAAATTTGCCCCTTTTATGGTCCCATGGAGCTAAAACTTGGCACGAATTTAGGGGGCAGAACCTGGTACCGAAAACCGTTTTGGCCTAGGACTTCCGGTCCCGGTGCTAGACACCCCCGAAGGGTCTATAGGAGTACTACGTTTGGGTACGGATAAATATATCCAAAAGATATTTTCTAATTTGCGATCAGCGTACCAAAATACGCTTATAAACCAAAAAAAAAAAATTGTTTATATGTTTTTTGGGGGCATAATTTTTTATGATTTTTATGGGTTTTTTTTTTTTTGGAGGCTCGTCCACTTTTTGGGGGTATAAAAATCCGTTTTGGGGTGGATTTGTGCTTACTCAAAAAAATCCCAGTCATTTTGGTGGTTTCACTTTGAATTCTACTAGTGCTAGGCTGATCCCGTCTCCAAAAATGAGTTCCCCGACCCCCAAAACCCCTAAAACCATATTTTATATGGATTTGGAGAATAAAAATAGGAGAATGCTACACCTATGAAAATGTCCACGCCTATGGGAAAGTTTCAAATTAAGAAGTCCTGACAATTTCAACTCCATAGCTTAAAAACTGGTTGTTCTAGGACAATCCACAGTAAGCGACAAAATTCACAAACTAAACGGAAGACCCACTTTGACTTTTATTTTCTCCACGTATGAAAGTCCTAGAGCAATTAAATTTTAAACACTGTTTCTATGCTTACTTCCTAATAGCTTCTGCAAGTATCATGCTCCAGACATGAAGAAAAAATACTTTTTGGGGTCCCAAAAATGACCCCAAAAATGACCTTTTTTCATGAATAAATAAAAAAATTAAGGTAGAGCAAAACTTTAATTTCTTTTCCTTACAATCGTCCACTTTACCTACCTGCAAAATTTCATCTAAATCGGTACGAGATTGTATTTTTCACCTTTTATGGTCCTGTGGCGTAAATTTATTAATAAAAGTTACATTTTACAATCTAACAACAGTGAGGCATGGATACCTCTCTCTAACGCGTCCACATCCACTCTCAGTCTCGTCCAGATCTACCCTTCTCCGTAGCCTATCTCTTTTCCACCCCTAGCCTATCTCTATTCTTTCCTTTTACTCCATTCTGCACTCCTAACATATATAGTCTAAAACTAATTGCCCATTCGAACTGGGGTCGCATATAGTTTTGACTATGGTGTCATTCTTACAGTGCACAACTGACGTTTCCCGCCTATATTTTTGACGTATTTGACGTACTATATTGCATCATCATTCGGGTTTTTTATTCATGTCATTCATTGTCCTGCTTTATTTAACTTGCACTTAGCTTAATTAAACGGCAAGATGTCTTTAACTAACAAATTATAACCAATTATTATTTAACTGAAAACTAATTAATATGGTAATATTACATTACAGTCTTGTAGATTGGCTACACAGATTCACCCATAGAACGTCTAGGGAATGAACAAACTTAGCACTAGAAGGGGTTTCTCTGGGAATTCCCTTAGAAAACCATAATTTTCTGAAAGGTCTTGATTTGTAGGTGAAGATGCAGGTATTCCCGAGAAAAGCCGCCCATTTTTGGGGGTCTTATGTCCAAAAAACGAAAATGCGCCTTTTTATAAGGAAAATTCCATTTTTGGCCATATTTGGAAGGTCTTAAGACCAAGGGGGCGGCCAAAAGGACTTTTTTTATTACATCTTAGTGCCATGAGCCAAAAAAAATTAATCCGAAAACCTGGAAGCGTTTTTGAAGAAAATCGTATTTTGCTTCTTACAAATGCTATTTTTTTAAATAAAATTCGTTAAAATTCCATTTATTGAGTTACAATGGTCAATTTAGCCCAAATCCGAGCTATTGTTATTACGCATCCAGTGATATTTTTTATATTTTTAGGTCCAGGATTTTTCGTTTAGGGCCTCATTATTATTTTCAAAATTCCCCAAAAAGGGCTTCTGAGCGACCAGAAAAAAAACTGTGGACTTGTTTTGGGGTCTTAAAATTATTTTTCCAAGTCCTAAGTCCTAACGCATTGTTAGGACTTAAATTGGGACTCCCACCTAGACCGGAAAAAAAGTCGTACTTGGGCCCATTAAGCTTTAAAAATCCATATCTCAGGAACGGTATTGAATTTCCAAAAACGGTTTTCGCCATCGTGTTTAGAGGGTCAAATATACCCCAAAAAGTCCCTTTTCTTTATTTTAGGACACAAAAAATGTTGGGTGTTAAAATTCCACTAATTTTGACCTTTCATATTTTTCGGGGAATTGAAATGGTTTTGAATTTGATGGCATTTCTGAACTTGTCGGGACCGGCCGAGCTCGAACCCGAAGACACATTTGAGATAGCTTTATTACTTTTCTGGATATGTCCTATGTAACTATTTGGGACTTAAAAAGGGACTTTTGTCAGTTTTGAGCCCAAACGTCAAGATATCTCAAATCTGACTTCATATTCGGAATCAGCACTCCGAAATACCTTAAAAGTACTTTTCAATCGTGTCGGGGTCCAATTTTTTTCCTCATATATGTCCCCTATGCAACATATAGGGAAAAAATCGATTTTTTATTACCTTGGATTAGTAAACTTGCAGTGACCAATTGAGTAAAAGTTTATACTGAGTAATAATCCGCAACAATTTTGCAGCTAGCTGGTTTCCTTCCCAGAAGTCTAGGGTGGTCCCCTCTTGAAAAAAAGGCTTTTTTCCTGATGGACCCTTATATCTCAAGACCATTTATGGCCACCTCGGATTTGAACTCGGATTTGAATTCCCCACACCCCAAAACCCTTAAAACCACATTTTTTAAACGTTTTGGGAAAAAAAATCTGGGTTAAAAACAGGCAAGGGCTAGGCGTTTTTTTGGATCCCATTTTTTTCACGACAGTTTCAAAATTGATTTTTTAGGGGTTTTAGGCAATTGGGAACTCAGATCCGCCGATTTTTTTAAGCTATCTATTTTCCTTCTTGGAAATTTGGTCCCCCCTCTTTTTTGGATTTTTTTTTCTTTGGCTACCGTTTTTACGATTTTCCACAGACGCCTAGGAAAATGCTACAGCCATGAAAATTTCCACGCTTATGAAAAAGTTTCTAATAATAAACTAATGACAATTTCAACTCCATAGCTTAAAAACTGATTGTTCTAGGACAATCCAAAGTGGGCGACAAAAAAAGACCCACTTTGACTTTCATTTTCTCCGCCTATAAAAGTCTTAGAGCTATGAAATTTTAAACACTGTTTTATGCGTACTTCATAATAGCTCCTGCAAATATCAACATCCTGACATGAAGAAAAAAAAATCTTTTGGGTCCCCAAATATGACCCAAAAAATGACGTTATCTTTGGGTAACGTTTTTAAGAGTCTCCACAGACGCCTAGAAAAATGATACAGTCATAAAAATGTCTACACCTATGGGAAAGTTGCCAATAAAGGCGTGCTGAAAATTGCAACTCAATAGCTTAATGACTTGGCGTGTTATGACAGTCCAAAATAGGCGACACAATTCACCAAACTAGTGGACAACACAGATTGGATTGAATTTTTCTCCGCCTATAAAAATCAGACAGCTAGGAAACTTAGCACGCCTTTTTAATGCGTACTCCTTAATAACTCCTATAAAAATCAGCCTCCTACTTGTCACTTTAATTGGAGAAAAACAATGTCAAACAACGCCTATTTTTCGTTTTTCTAAACACATATAACCGCCAAACAATAACTTAAAAAAGCTCAAAACACCTCAAAACACCATAAAACACCTCAAAACACCCATAAAACACAACAAAACACTCATAAAAAACTCCGAACCTCAACTTAAACTATTTTTAAAATTAAAGTCTATTTTTCTTTGTGTACCATTTTTAACGCTTTTAATTGACACCTATGAATGTGTTACCGGTATAAAACTTTCCACACCTAATGTAAACTTTGCAATAAAGATGTTCCGGAAATTGCAACTCAATAACTTAACAACTTGGCGTGTTATGATAATTAAAAGTAGGCGACATAATTCACAAAAAGTCTTAATAACTTCTATAAAAATCAGCCTCCTACTTGGCACTTTAATTGGAGAAAAAAATGTCAAACAATGTCTATTTTTCTTTTTTTCTAGAAAAATATAACCCTCCCAAAATACCTTAAAACAGCTCAAAACACCCACAAAACACAAAAACACCCATAAAAACTCCCACCCTCAAATATAACTTTTTAAAATTGAAGTCTTTTTTCTTTGTGTACCGTTTTTAACCCATTCAATAGACGCCTATGAATGTGCTATAGGTATAAAACTTTCCACGCCTAAAGAAAACTTTGCAATAAAAAGGTTCCAGAAATTGAAACTCAATACATTGAAAACTTGGCGTGTTATGACAATTCAAAGTAGGCGACAAAATTCATAAAAGTAACGGAAAGCACACTTTGGATTAATTTTTCTCCGCCTATTAAAATCCTAGAGCTATTAGCTATAGAGCTAACTTGGTACGCCTTTTTAATGCGTACTCCTCAATAGCTCCTGCAAAAATCAACCTCCTGAGATAAAACTAAAGTTGTTTTTTAATTCACCGAAAATGACCCTCAAAAAGACACTTTTGGCTCAATATCTCACGAACGGATCAAGGTAGAGCAAAACGTTTAATTTCGTTTCCTTACAATCGTACACTTTACATACATGCCAAATTTGAGCAAAATCAGTGACAAAAATCCCAAAAAAGTGTCAAAATGGACAAAGGGAAGTCAATTGACCAAAAAACACCAAAAAAACCCAACTTTTTTATTGGTCTGATTTTGGGGATCAAACTTTGGATTTCCCCGTACAAAACCTCGTCTAAAATCAATTCCGAGGCTAAAAAAATCTATCTCTTCAAATTTCCGAGATATAGGGTGATCCGGGCTCAAAGTTGGGCTTTTTCGAGATTTTTTTTCAACCACTTAAGTTAGGTACCCAAATCGCTCAGAATGTTCGCCAATGTGGATATATGTGAAAATAGTCAAATAAACCTTGAATTGGAGACCACTTTTTTCTGGCCAAACAAAGGCTCTAAAAGAGGTCTACTTTTTTTTCAACCACCAAAGTTGGTCTTGAAGTCCACTTTATTAAATTTTCATGACTTTCTAAGATTTAGGACAAAACATATTGACCAAACGCGGAGACACTTTTTCTACGTTTTTGGACCTTAAAAGCTTAATAGAGTCAACAAATATTACCCCCCACACACACCCAAAAGTGGTCTTAAAAAAATTAGGACCTACTAGAACCACTCCCCCTCCCAACGAGAAGCGGAAAGTTACCTGGTTGAAGCGCACGGAACCATAACAATCTGGAAAAAACACAAAAATAGCCGAAAAAAGCACAAAAAACCCTAGCCCTAATCCTAACCCTAACCCTAACCCCAACCCCAACCCCAACCCTAACCCTAACCCACAACCAGACTAGAAATTTTAAAATCCTTTTTTCAGTAATGCAAATCTCGGTTCCGTTGATAGGATTTCTGCCTTTTTCCACACTAGAAAATTAAACTTCTTTACCTATTCAGAAGACTTTATTTTACATTAAAACACTATGTATACCATATGATTTATGAAAAAAACTCTGTTAGAACAAAATGCCACATATATTTCAATTAATTACTAAATACGACGATACAAGTTTAAATAGACTGAAGATATAGCGGGAAATACAAAGATCAAAATCCAGTGCATATCGCCATAACAGGGTACTTGATAAGTTAAACATGTAGCAGTATTACCGATGTTAATTTTCATTAATATTATGTTCAGTTATAGTACTTAGTGCTTTGATTCACACCTTGCAGGCCGATTTAGCCTGAATTACTTGATGATCCCCGTGTGAATAATAAACACTAGAAACAAGTGGGTATATCATTAAGTATATAACACTCGTTTGCCTGTAATCCCCGTATACATTGTTCTCTACAGCTTCAATCTAAGACTTTCTACGACCAATGTTCAGGTATTTCCAATTTATCTTTGTTATTTTTTAACTCTTATAAGTCCACGATAACACTTTTGTGGGACTTGCTAATGCATTAAAATTTACCGCATGCCTTCACAATGCGGTACAATACCAGACGGAAGTACGTAATGAGCAATATCTGGCCCTTGCTCCTATTCGGCACCCTTTCATATGGTCATAAAATGCACCGAGCGGTTTCGAGATTGATATAGGAAGTGCAACATCCGGTTTCTACAGGTGGACATCTTTGAGAATTCACTTTTACTTCTCCCGATTAGCAGCAACTTTTAAGCCTGTAAGTTTAGTTTAAATTTGATGACAAAACAGATAGGTTCATCATCATCTTCAGCAGCAGCATCATCATCTACCAACCAACGCCACTACTACCACACCACCAACATTAACATGATCACAGGTATTATCTCTACCACAATCATATCATCAAAATACTCATTACCATTATCAGAAGCAAGGGTCCCAGCAGGATCATCATCATCATCATTATCATTAACATCAATAGCACATTGTCTTCATTATCATCATCACCATCATCATTATTGTTATCATCACACAACCACCACCAGCACTAAAACCATCACAGCCATTATCTCCACCATCATATCATCATCAAAATACTCATTATTATCAGAAGCAAAGGCAGCAGCAGGATCATCATCATCATCATAATCATCGTTATCATTAACTCCAAAGCACATTGTCTTCATAATAATAATAATAATAATAATAATAATAATTATCATCATCATCGTTCTGTTCATCCCAGCCATGTATATTCCTAATGAGGAAAAGATAACCGAACGTAACTTCGTCCGGCGAGGGGAAATCTTGTTCTACACTAGAAATAAACTATCCTGTCATTTTCCTGTCCGGACGGAAATCTTCATAGGAGGGAGTTTTAGTGGTTGGAAAAGTATAACGGAAGAAAGTATTTTCCGAGTTATAAAAATAAATGAAGGTAATTATGTATTCACTATCTCCAATAGAATACACAAAAATTAAGTTTGACTTCTAAAGAAACAATATTTACGAAGTTTCAGTGTATTTAAAAAAGTATTTACTTAGCTAAATTGAAAAATTGAAAAAAAAAAATCAGATAAGATTTATTTAACTTCAAATCTAATCGATGCGCTTTTTTAAAAAAGCCAGTAGTTTACTTACTCTTTCTAATTTAGGGTAGTATATTGCATCTAGCATTAGGTAATGTGCCCCCTCCCGCCTCCCCTCTGGACCATCATCTGCAGTGTCATTAAATCCACTGGGCCGCGAACAGGGCATCACCAGATGGCTTTTAACGAATATGTAGTTTTATATTTGACCATTAGTTTTCATCGTTGTCTTCACAGACCCAAAGTGCCACAAATAATGTATTTTTTACTTATGTGTGTAAACGATAGTAATGTTGTGAGTCACTATGCTCCTTCTGAAACTGACCATTATGTATGTTTCGACTAAGGATTTCATTCGATTGGACATTCATAATTAGGAATTTAATCCATGTTCTTATAAAAGACGTGTTAACTACACATGTACCGCCAACGTGCAAATTGGGTGCATTATCAGTCAGAATAAGGATCAATAATTACGAAGGCGATTAACGCAAATTGTCTGTTACGTCTTATGAAAAAGAACGATTAATTGCAAAAGATATCAGTAATGTGAAATTATCTTAGTTTTGCTTAGAAAGGCGTAAAAACCGAGAATTCCAAATATGAAAGCATATGCAAGCAAATGAAGTCCGTTCATTCTCGTTCATTCGAGCGCCCCTCTCGTAGTGATAGCTCGTGTTCAGCGTTCTTTCAGCGAGCGTGTTGAGTCCGTTTGGTAACAATTTATTTTATCACCCCTATATATATATATATATATTATTTATTCAGCACGCATCTAAACATCTTCGATTTTCTCTGATATTTCAAGTTATAAAGCAACACAGCATTTTATCTTTTTTTTCTTTGCGTATGCTGTCAAAACAATGGCAGCTTTCACTTTGTAGGTTTTAACATGTGGTGTCATCTTTGTTGTGCGTCACAACAAATACATGTATATATAATTTACATGTTTTCTTTTAGATAAATTAATAACAGTTAATTATCTTTTTTTAAATAAACTCCAGCAATTTACTAAAGGAACAAGTGTTTTGCGCAGCCTTTTGGCATGCGGACTTTCATATACTCATGGCTGGTAACACTGCATGACCTTGAAATCTGTGAAGAGCACAGGTTGCATATTAACATGCTTTAGAAAAAACAAAGAATAATAAATGCGAAATATATGTTGTCCCTGCTTTATCTAAATAGCCTGTACATAACAGCCCTTAAAATGTGCCGGGAGGAATAATGCCCTAATTTGCTGAGCAACTTGAAGGGATTATGTCAAAAGCAATTTGTCAGTTTTACATTTCCCAGTTCTGACTGTAAACTGCTGCGAAGTGACACGATATTACTACCGAGAAGTGACACGATTTTACTCCATATGCGAAGTGATTTCACTCTATTTTCATGCGAAGAAATCCCATTTTTAGCCCCCACTTCAGCGAAACAAGTGGATTCCTCCATCCTTTTTTAGCTTTCTAGGACGTTCCTCCAAAGCTGTACTGTAATTCTTGTTGTCACGTTCAATCACTGTCCATAATTCATTTGGATTGTTTAGGTGTAATACACATATTATCGTTGAGACATGTCGATTTTTATCGCTTGTTTGACACTTATATATGTAAATATATGTATAAATCATCCAGGGTTTTACTCTAACAAAAGTATCTTTACTTAGCGTGTTTTTATATTTAACAATATTGCATTTATTATCCTACAATGACTTCTTCAATGAACGGTCAGTCGGCAACATGGGCCGACTGGGGTGCTTAAACCGGCTTTACAGAGCTCTAACTTCGCACTTCCTGACAGGTTTCTCAAATGCAGGCAATGAAGAGATAACCGATCTATTTTAATACAAAATGTCCAAGCGCTGATGTTTAATGTGATCAGTTATGACGAAAGTAATGACGTCATTAAAAAATAATGTTCACATAGTGTTTAGAAAAGAAATGGGTATCATTTCGATTATAAAAACTACACAAAAATGGAAGATTATAGGGGAAATTAACTTTGAATCAAGAAAAGATATAATAAGAGAAGAGTAAATGTTTGTAGCATCCTGTTCATGTGAAAATGGAATTGAGGAACCAAAGTCAAATGTCCATCAAACGAAATACACGTAACAATTCTTATAGGATGATTTAAATGACTTGTAGAGCATCTAAAATGAATTGTCATGAACAAATTTCCTTAAGCCACACACAATACAAGATATTTTGCTAACGGGACTTGACCTGTTACCAAAATTGCGCTTAACCTCTGTTAACGTCTTGTACAGTGTTCGGTGAATACACCAGGTAATTTTCCTGGACGTTGTTCACAGACTTGCTTTCTGTGTTCGTCGGGCTTTTTTGAGGATTGCCTTTCTATCTTAGTATCGTCCAAACTAAGCGACAATCAGAAATTATTCCGGTTGACTACCCTATAATATGCGATCTGTCTCTGTCTGTCTCTATCTGCGTCTCTCTTTGTGTCTCTCTCTGTGTCTCTGTCTCTAACTCTCGGTCTCTCTGTCTCTTTCTCTGACTCTCTCGGTCTGTCTATCTGTTTGTCTCTCTCCATATATATATATATATATATATATATATATATATATATATATATATATATATATATATATATATATATATATATATATATATATATATATATATATATATATATATTAATATATATATATATGGGACAGTAAACATTTGAGCACGGATACGGCCAAGTCAACGGGTCAAATAACATTTAGATGTTCAATGTAACATGTAATAGCGCATCGTTATTTTGTATAAGGAAATACGACAAAGTTCTATGAGCATAGCACAACATATACTAAGTTTTAAGAAGGAACAGGACAAAGGTGTTCACATGCAAGCCAAATGTAAAATTACAAACGAGTCATCAAACAAATAGAGTAAACCCATTGACGTGCACATTAAACATAAGAAGATCAAAACATAAAACGAACTAATCATTTACATATTTTATGACTGGACAGTGCTTAATTTGCATTATTAATGAATAAGAAAGAATTTACTTAATCAATGATACAAATCTACAACACAGATATAACACTCGTATTTAAATACATGCGTCTCAAAGTAAACCTTAAATAGATTTATATTCTTCAGGGCTGTTTAGTGCACAGCTATTTAAACATTGAATACTACACTCTATGGCAAATAGACAAAGCTATATGTTAGCTTCATCTTATACACACCGCCGTGAACATGTGAACAGTTGATCCACGGACTAAATGTAACAGAACTCGCCTGCCCAAATTCTAAATATTATTAAAAATCACTAAAGACACAACATCTAACAATTACAAACACCACTTAAGCGTTTCACTAGCACAAAGCCTAACTATAACAAACATCACTGGCACACAGCATGACAATCTTCTGGGTCTGCTCTCAACACATAGGTTATGACATGCCTTGCTAAATGGCTACATAACATGAAATAAGATTCCACTTAATACCTATAGAAAAAACAACATTATCTAAATGCACAATAAAACTCAATTCAAATTATGTTACAGCAATAGACGAAACATGGCTTTATTTTTACTCTGAGACTGAGCAATAGTCCAGCAAATGGGAATGCATCGATTCGCTGCACCAAAGAATTCACAACGTTATCTATAGGAAAATACATTTTTATTCAGTGGATCAAAAGTGATCATCATATTTACAATAGCAATAAAAAAACCTGATAATAAATCCAAAGCACATTTTTACTGGTATTTAAGAGGGAACTAGTCACGGAAGTGGTCATGCCATCTTGCGAGTTCGGGCAATTTTCTAATTTAAAGAAACATTGAAAGGACAAGCGCATCAATGATGTGCTGCGGACAACAGCTCAGTCTTGACGTTGACATATATATTCATAATTTGATGTTGCTGTAACACTACGACTGTCACGCGGACAAGTACTTAACTACACAAACACAAACTATGCATAAAATAACCTCTCAGTCACGACGATATCCCAAAATATGAGAATAGGGGGAACTTCATGTATGGTCCGTCACACGGTAGTCATGGCCCAACTTCAAAAGGACAAAGTTATAGCACCTAGTTTGTGGACAACAATGACCGTTGGTGCTTACACCACAGTGTTTAGGGCTCACGATCCCCAACTAAGACCAAACGAACGACGGTCGCCGTCTCCATTCGCCCGATTCAACTAGGCCAGAAATCAGCGCACGTTTTCTGTTGGAGAAAATTGGTGGACGCACAGAAATACTAGATTGGTAAAGTTATTTTTGTAGTACTGTACTTTTGTATTTAATAACTTTATGTTGCATAAGTTGTAATATTTACTAAGAATCGTATAACAATTTTGTACTGGTTCTACTTAGAGACTTCAGATCGATTAAATAAGAACTGCTTATTAGTTACCACATTTATTTGTTAATTATCACCGAATATTATGATTTGATGAGTGGTGTTCGCTACGAACTTACAATAGATAGTTAAAACAATTGCTCAGCTGTAACTGACGTTAGGACTTCATTATATTTCTGTACTGATTATAACCATACAGATTGTTTGAGATTGTTTAGGTAAAGATTGCTATCACATGTTAAAATTTAATAGTTACAATTCTATAAACGAGTTCTTTTCTTTCTACCTTTGTAATTAAACAATTGTTAGGTTAAGAAAATTAAGTCGCGGAAAATTAGGCAAACACAATGCATTAAGAAATAAACGAAGACGTTCCAAAAGCTAACCACTATACAATTATGCGCAAATGCCGCTCTTGCCGATTCTAGAAATAACCTTTAAAAGGATGTTATTAAATAGATTAACTAATCAAACGCTAAAATCGAATTGTCGGCTACAGTGCGCCGGTGCACGTATGGCCATGTTAGTTATATACATGTAATGTATGTACAGTTAATTGTATCATAGTGCAGTTTGCTGTGTGTATCAGATGATGATTTTGTTAACTGCTGTGAAAAATATCAGTAACGTTCAAACAGTGCCGTTTATTCACGAACCTTGGGCGAGACCCACGTATTATTCATAATGTTTTAATCACGGTAACCCGCTTACTTTAACTACAAATTTAGTAGTGGAAACTAAGAAAATATTGTGACTTTTCGCTGAGTGTATGATGAAGCTTTAGAATGAGCCGTTAAAGAAACAATTCAGCAATAAGTAAACAATAAATATTTTAAATATTCTGTACGGTTATTGATACGTTATGGTACTGTGGGTGTATTTGCTACAAACACATGACTGAGCAACGTAATAAAATGCTTTAAACTCTCTTTATAATACTTTAACAGATCTGCATAACAAAATAAAATGTATTCTTTCTTTAATTCGGCCAGCTTGAAACAGGTCTGTTAGTGTGCGGTTTTATTGTTAAGTGATAATAATTTGTTTACAGGCTGCCTATATTACCCTCGATACCTTACGATACCACTATCACCACACTACCCAGCCTTTGACTTTGGCTATCCACATTCCAAGACGGCAAAACGACTCCTATATGGCCTCAAATCCCAATGTCAGGGCATACATATGTACTACATAAATATTATTTTGTGAGATAATAAAACGAATGTTAATAAGTAATTAAAAAAATATCCGACACCATCGTGAAATCTCAAATGCTCAGTTGATATATGCATCTAAAATTTACATATATTTTACCTTGAAAACAGTAATGGATGGACAGCAGAAACCATGATTTGAGCCAGTCGACAGAGTGTATATTTTATCTTTAACAACGGGTGACTTAGTACTTAACAGGAAGGATTCATGAAGAACCTACAACAATCCCATTTCAACGAACGGCTGATGATCCTTTACCAGACGTTTCTCAATTGATGACCTTTCAACCTTCACTAACTGACTCTCCAAACTCCCCCCCCCCCCCTTCCCCCCCCCCACTCCTACATAACGTGGCACGTCTGACGGACGTACGCCCGTACAACACGTTCTGTGCTGTGGGTCCAGGGCTCACCTGTCAACCCCCAGACGGCCGTGATGTATGGAGTGCTCCAGTCACCCATACTGCTAGACCATAGGAACCTGCTGTCCTGACATGCCAGAAGAGAAACACTAACTTACGTCACTTGACTGTTCCATGTCAAAATCAGTACTAACTTTACAACCATCATCGAGGGATTCATTTCAACAAAGATGTTGCATATGTCAGTTATCGGGTGATTGATTCTTGCTTTATGAAAGGAACCAACCAGTCGTGCTTTGACAGTTCTGATTTGGACGACTACATCAGCGTGTTGGACGTTAGAGAAGTATGTACATTCAAGATCAAAAAAATGTACTGCGTGCAGTAGCTTCACCTATATAGTTTGATGGTCAGTTGATTATTTGGTGCAAAGAGTTGTTAACGAGCATTCAATCGCTGTGTCTCTCTGGTATGGTTGCCGTTAACCAATATATCCTTACTGGTGATGGAAAGTGTACAATGAAGGACATGCTAATGTTTGTGAAATTTTCTCCAGCAAGTTTACATCTTACGGTCAGATCAAGTCAACTCTAACAAACATTTACAAAAAAGCTTACTGAATTGCAGTTCATAGATCGAGGAAGCCAATGGAATTTGTCTAGAGGATGAGGAGGATTTATTTCATAAGCAACTCTTTTTTTTCAAAATTCGTTTAGGTCCATACTGAACTTGAAACTGTTGGACTTGTCTGGCACAAAAATTGATGGTCAGTGCAGCAGAGATGAAATACATGACCAACATTCTGTATGTACACGTGTGTACATTTTTATTCCGCATTTTGATTTTTATAGCATTTACCATTCTAGTATATTTTATTTACAAGTAAGAGTTACTTCTTTGGTTGATGTAGTTGTGGTCATTTGGAAAATTGGAAAAAAATTACTTGAACTTTAATTGCAAATAATGTGTCATCAGTCATAACGAAAAAGAATGTAATGATCTATGCACTTTTATCTTCTTTTTCTTTATTCATTGCAGGTCACTATTGCCTCCAAAATATTGTACTGTACCCGGGGATTTGTAGCTAAAGATCATTACGTCTTGACGTATCTAACATCGGATATTCATTCAACGTCCACATCGTCGTTACAGTCAGCTAGCAACTTGTTGATATTATGAGAGGTCAACCGTAAGTGAATAAGCCAGGTTTTATAGCATTTACTGATGCATCAATACGTGTTTCCAACCTGGTGTCACTGCGCTGCGGAGTGTATTCTATAGTTATCTATAAAGACACAGATAGTGATTCCAACAACATGCTTAGTGTTAACTTTACTCCACTTTTTACAGATTTGACGAAACTTTGGTCCAATAAAGGGGTATTGGTCAGAAAACTAACGAACCTATGGTTCAATAAAGGGTTATTGGTTAGTAAACTAACGAACCTATGGTTCAATAAAGGGGTATTGGTCAGAAAACTAACGAACCTATGGTCCAATAAAGGGGTATTTGTTAGAAAACTAACGAACCTATGGTTCAATAAAGGGGTATTGGTTAGAAAAGTAACGAAGCTATGGTCCAATAAAGGGGTATTCGTCAAAAATCTTACGAAGCTAGGTCCAATAAAGGAGTTTGAGACAGGTGCTCCTAGCTAAGTTATTAGGTTTTTTGTCGGTACGCTGGTCATAAAACACCCTTCACCCCCACCGTAAGCTACACAACGGTTGCCTTCAAAAACATGATTTTAAACAGGACTCGACAGTAAACAGGACTCGACAGAAAAGTTAAAACAAAAAAAATAAATTTGTTTAGTGTTTGTTGATAATTAATCTGTGCTGCTTGATGTGTTAAAGAAAAAGATAGTCTGTACAAACAGTTCTTTAGGATCAACAGCTTGCGTAGAATGTATTGCATGTGTTCAATACAATGCGATGTGCATACATTGGTCAAAAAGACACGTTAGCCTTAGTAAAAAAAGGCATGTACAAATACATATTAAACAAAAACACTGGTGAAATATTTAGCTTAATAGAGTTTCTTTTTAACAGTTTATACAATATCCACAATACTCTTACTCTTGAGGAGCGGAATAGTCTAGTGGTATGACGCACGACTCCGGATCACGGGGTTCGTGGTTCGAACCCCGGTCAGGTCACCGCTAATTTCCTTGAGCAAGAAATTTACCTCGAATTGTTTCACTTCACCCAGGTGTATAAATGGGTATCAGCGAGGGTTATTCGGGCCAATAATATGCCTTCCCAGCGCCATGTGTCGGCTGCCATAGTAAGGGATTGACGAATATACCCAATAACCAGGGGGTAAACTGTAAAGTTGGCTGAACGAGCAGTAGCTTGAAAGTAGACTATAACTTGGTATTATCTTGAAAAGTATACGTATATAAAGTTAATTTGGGCATAGAACCTAAAATATGTTTCTGATTAAAATAGGAATTACTAGTTCAGTTAATTAGATGACCGAAAAGCTGTAGTAAATGTACAATGCTTGTATAGTTTAGATAAAACATTGTTTTCTTTTAATTTAGTGAAAATAACTCTCTAAAGTGTTAGCTATTCGTATAAGAACTAGATAGTTTGGATATTTTGCAAACATGTTGATTCATTGAATGTGCTTGACTTCGTAAAAAATCTACCCATGCATACCATCTATCTTGCCATTTAATTCACCCTATAAGGATTGTTACGTCTATTTTCCTTTGACGGACATTGGACCTTAGTTCTTCCATTCCATCTACACTTGGGCAGGATGCTACATTCATTTACACACTTCTACAGTCATTTTCCTTGATTAACAATTTAATTTAATATACTATCAAAATTTTTGTTTAGTTTTTCTAATTTAAATGATACTCCCCTCTCTACTAGGTTTCATGTGGATAATATTTTTCAATTAGGTAACTAACGACTTAAAACGTCATCGAATGGACATTTGTTGTTTTGATAGATCTGTTTTCTTTTCATTGCATGCATTTGAAAAACCCTCATGAAGTGCAAGATTTGAGCGCTGTAAAACTGGTTTAAGCACCGCAGTCGGCCCATATTGCCGTTACTAGGCGGTAGCTGTTGGGTTTGCTTTGTTTTGTTTAATGACTCTTCGAGATTTGTTCTTACAGAAAGTGGTATTTTATTCATCCTAAAACTAACTTAACTGGTGGATGTTAAACTATATTTATAAAACACGTCAATACTAAACCTACAATATGCAGATTTTTTCCACAGCACATCGTTATATTAACAAGTTTTAACATTACTTGTTACTCCTTTAGACTTTTGAAGGTGACAACAGGCATCCAATATTGATCTATTCTTTCAGGACCTCGTGTTGATCAATGAACTGCGATAATCTGTGATAAAAGGAAATGGCATAAATTAATAATGACAGCTCTAGTTAAATAAATCCAGTTGTTTTATCAATTAACAACAATGAAATACATGAATGTAGGTGGTATTACTTTTAACTTTAAATAAAAGAGTGTTGTTATCAGAGTCTATCTAATAGCGCCAATCTAAACATTATATGCTATTTTTTCAAGTTAAATGACTTAGAGCTCTGTAGAACCGGTTTAAGCACCCCAGTCGGTCCATATTGCCGACTGACCGTTCCAAAGCGGTAACTATCGGGTTTGCTCTTTTCGTTAAATGACTCATCACAAATTTGTTCTTACTTTTCGCTTGGCTTGCATGTGAAATACCTTTGTTCTGTGCCTTTTCGGAGTTTGGTATATGTTGCAATGCTCATAGGACTTTGTCATATATTCCTATTAAGTTGAACAAATTTAATGTTGAAACCACCACACCCCACTAGACAAATCAGTAATTCAAAATGGTGGAAGATGAAAACTTTTGCGGTCTCATTGTTTGGAGAATCATCAATTTATGGCGATTTGGTGGGTTTGTTTTAAAATACAAATGATGTCTTACAGAAAAGACAAAGGAATTGACTTCTGAATACATATTTGGAGTCATAAAATATCTGATATTTATCAGAGCCATTGGTATATATGTCATTCATTAACGGTAAGGAAATACAGCTGTTCAAACACCGTTAATATTGGTCTTTGTGATGCAGCACCTTGTAGTTAATATAGACTAGGAATAATTGATATGCTGGTGTGATGTTTTTTTCTAATTTGCAGTCTTCTTATGGCCAACTACCGATCACTTGCTTTGATACCAATCATGTGTACTGATTAACTGATATACTGAATAAGATGAATAGGAGAGTATTATACAAAAATTAAAAGAACATTAGACCAAATGGACAAATTTGATAGGAAAGCAGGTATGTTGTCTTATAACGAAGATGCAAAAGAAGATTTAACAAGACCCTTTAACACACATTACAATACATTTAACATTTAGAACTGATACCCCATCAAAGGTGAAGAAAAAACAAATAAAATGCAACAATATTGTTTCAAATTGTGAAATATCGCAATAATTACCGCACAACATCTTACAGCAACTCTTTGTTAAAAATGAATTAAAAAAACACTGTAGTGACTATCACTTTTGCTTTGCAGTTGTCTTTCAAATCATAAATTATTTGGTAAGTCGCGAAGGTAATACAATCTTAGTGATTGGTAATAATGATTAAAAAATCATCAGTAATAATTTAAGCACATTCTTTGCTCACTCTTTCACTTAATGTTATCTTTCAGTTAAATGATTATCTCACCAAAGATTTAAGCACATTCTTTGCTTACTCTTTCACTTGAAATTATCTGTCAGTTAATTGAACTATCTCACCCAAAGTCCAATTTAGTTCTCTCAACTTTAAGCCAATATAATTCCTGGCTTATAGTCATGAGACAAGACTTGACTCCTGATATTGGACGAAAGGATAAATGAGTTGTATGTTAATATCGTAAGTGCTCAAATAGACGTTAGCATAACTATGTTCATGTGTACACAACGGATTGGTTAATATATCATTAGGCTTGATGTGAGTTTTTTGTGTTTATTGCCCTATAAGTATATCGCATTCATGATACTTAAACTATGATACAATCTCACCTTTCTGACTGAATAGAACAAAAAAAAAACAGCATACAAGGCAGATGGGAAATGATCGCCATTCTTAGGGCCTAATTTACGGAAATGACCTTATCAAGCAACTATCTAAGATTAATATATGACTCCTTGTTATAGGCGTCTACAGTTGCAGACAATATGCCTTTACAGTCACTTTTGTAAACTATGTGCAACATTTGATTGATAAATGGTACTCGTACTTCTGCCAAAGGCGTTACTTGTGTAACTCTACTTAATGGAACCGAAATATACCATTTCTTTTATAAAGACAGGTAATACTAGTCGCTGATTGGACAACGACGGTGAAGCGTGGTAAAAGGGATGCGCAGCAAGATTACGCTTTCTAACGGTACATATCACAAGCGACCATATGAGAAGGGAAATAAGAAAAGGTCTGACCATAAATTTGAGTCGTTGGGAGTCTATTGAAATTAGTGACGTCACATCCCACGTAGGGCACATAGTAAATATCACGTGACAAGTCAAAATGGAGCTCCAATTAGACTTGATTTTTAACATGCATTTGAATCATGCGTTGCTGTTTTTATCTATAATACGACTCACATTGTTTGAAATATCAGTGGGTATCGATTTAAACACTAAATACGTCAACCTTGCGATTCCATTTAACGTAACTAATTTGTATTTGTATTATGGCAACAGTTTCAAAATTTACGTACAACGCACTTTTGTTAGTATTCCTTTTTCTGTTGCGGAGACATAATGCATTGTGACTATACATAAATGGTATAACCATGAAAGCTACGGAAACCTGTCAAACATCAAGTTATTAAGCTAAGGGAAACTGTAGCCCTGTACGGAATTCATAAGATATGCTAGTAGAGTTATATTCTTTGCTAAATTTCATACACACGTATATCGCATCGTTTGTCCAAATATAGAAGATATGGATACGAATCAAATTTTGTGTATAAGCGACAGTCTAAATTAATGTTACCTGTGGTTTCTATAAAAATGGGACTTCCGATGAGCCCAATACGTTTTTTTTAAACTATGTGTCCTTTAAAATAAAAAAAGTAACACTTATTAACATAGTATGAGAATGCAATAGTTTCTCAACTTTGCTCAGTAGTGCTTCAAATGCAATCAGGTGAATCATTTATTGTTTTTCTTAGAGCGATATTCGTTACTTTTTTATTTCACAAGCTATCCATTGTTATATGTAATGTAGGTAAAACAATCAAATTACAGGTCCAAAATGTGTTTTCTAACCAACACTAACAGTAAGTCATCATTCTTGTTTTCTATCGCGTGTGATTTCTTTCGGCATGAATGGCATGAATACGATTGGTGCAATGAAATAGCTTGATACATGTAGCAGTAAAAACATGTTATTTTCATAACTGTGTAAGTAAGTGTTTCAAATGTTCGGAACAAGGGCGCATGTCAAGCGTATGTAGATATTGCGACTGGATTTTAAAATTATGCAATCGTTAAGAGCTGCAGATATAGTCCCATGCAAAGTATGCGACTTTCTACACATGTATTTGTTAAAAGATTATCCGAACTACATCAAAATGACGCACTGTAATTGGTCGTAACACATTGAGATGGTCCCCACCTTGCACATACTGCCTCTAGCTAGTAACAGTTAGGCAAAATAGCAAAATTCTGATGTTAACTGATTTGTTAAGTTACATAATCTTTTCGAGTGTTTATTTATTGCACAACGGGTTGGGCATGTAAGTGTTTCCGTTGAAATTGCAGGGTCATATTATCATGTACACATCTACAAGTACGTTAAACTTTAGTAAGTGGACCTACTTGACTTAAAGTTGAGGCCTCAACAAAATTAGATCGGCTGGCCGGAGATGTGTTTTTTTTCTTTGGTCAAAAATTGATTTCACTTACAATCAACAATTTTGTGTAGCTATTTTAACAGAAATAATACTTCTCTCTCTTCTAATTCCTATGTGGACATTATTTTTCAATGACCACACTACTTTCGCCATGGTATATCAAGGAAAGCGTCAGCGCTAGGGCATTTTTATTCACATAGATCGGTTTTCTTTTCATTGCTTGCATTTGAGAGACCCATCAGGAAGTGCGAGGTTAGAGCTCTGTAAAACCGGGTTGGTCCCTTTTGCCGACTGACCGTTCCAAGGCGATAACTGTTGGGCTTGCTCTTTTGCTTTAATGACTAATCACAGATTTGTTCTTACATTAACATTTGGCTTGCATGTGAATACCTTTGTCCCGTGCCTTTTCAGGGTCGGGTTTATGTTGCAATGTTCATATTATTATGTTATATATTCTTATTTACATGACATACATCATCTGCAGTACTGGGTTCTCTGTGATGCAGTGAGCATTTTGGCATAATATCACACCCAGTAATATATCCTGACACTTGACTAGCTCTGTAAAACCGGGTTTGTCCCTTTTGCCGACTGACCGTTCCAAGGCGGTAACTGTCGGGTTTGCTCTTTTCGTTAAATGACTCATCACAAATTAGTTCTTACTTTTCGCTTGGCTTGCATGTGAAATACCTTTGTTCTGTGCCTTTTCGGAGTTTGGTATATGTTGCTATGCTCATAGGACTTTGTCATATATTCTTATTTATTTTTAATTGTGGTAAAGCACCGTGTGTTCATATTGGACAAAACTAAAATAGTCATATTAACCATGTAGTATGAGAACATTCTTTCATGCATAAGAAGTTGATTTCTAAAGAAAAAGGGAACACAACTAATTAGGCGCCAACGTATTTAATAAAGTGTTATTTGTTAGGTAATTTACTTTAAATTATAAAAAAATATAAATGACACCACCATCAGTCCTTTTATATACAAGTCAAATACAGATGTTGTACACAGTGTCTATAAATATTTCTACACGATCCACTAAGCTATTTAGTGTAATAATCATCATCATTACCACAACAACAATATCAACATCATCAATAACAATATCATTACCAGCATCATTAACAGCAAGTAATCGTAAGCAGCAGCAGCAGCAGCAGCAGCAGCGTTAAGTATTATATGCTTGTTTAAAAACTGATTACAGACCTAGAATTCGTGACTGGTTTCATAATTAAAGTGCGGTGTTACATCCTTTTATCAACGTATGTTTCTATTTAAAGACAATCTGAATGTTCTGCTGGAAAATGAATGTATGCAGAGTTTTAAGTAGAACCGTGGGGAACGTCTGTGTTATATAATTGAGTGATTCGTTTCACTTTCGCCAGAATAAATGTTTACTCGAAGAATAAGTTATTATTTTACTGCACATTTAGTTGATCAGATTTCGCATAAAAGTATACTGTTTCACAATAAGTGGTTTTTATTAAAGAAGACATTTCAAAAGCGATTTTATCGGGTTCATCCTTAGTCTTTGATGACCTAACGTGATTTGAAATAATGTCAAGATGGGGGACGATATTTCCTGTCAAACTGCAAATCCTGTTCTCGACACTTACGTTTGTCTAGAAGAAAGTATGAAGTTAGTCAACAATGAAAATAGTTCAATTTCTTTACATTTAGCGCCTCTACACATTTTCTTTATGATGAAATAATCTTTGTTTTTTTGGATAAACGCAATATTAAAGGTAACTGTAAAATGTACCATGTATAATTATACGTTTTGCGTAAGCTTACTTTATTCGATTTGCATGCAAATTTCTATCTTATTAACGCATGCTTGATTTTTCCAAAAAACATTTTGTGTTTCGCTACATGTGCATACACGGCATTCAACGCACTTAAAATCTTGGGCAATGTCGGGGTGTCCCGTGCGATATTTCGTTTGTTACATGATAAAGCCTCATGTTGCATGCATACATGAGCGTATACAGAATTAAATACACTGAAACTGCGCCGCCCATGTCAGTGCTAATGGCTGTTTTCAATGTACACTCGGCTACATAATATAGAAACAGCGCCTGCTATGTCAGTGCTATTGGCTGCTTCCAATGTACTCTCGGCTATATAATATAGAAACTGCGCCTGCTATGTCAGTGTTAATGGCTGCTTCTAATGTACACTCGGCTATATAATATAGAAACTGCACCTGCTATGTCAGTGTTAATGGCTACTTCTAATGTGCACTCGGCTTTATAATATAGAAACTGCGCCTGCTATATCAGTGTTAATGGCTGCTTCTAATGTACACTCGGCTATATAGTATAGAAACTGCGCCTGCTATATCAGTGCTAATGGCTACTTCCAATGTACACTCGGCTAAATAATATAGAAACTGCGCCTGCTATGTCATTGTTAATTGCTACATCTAATGTACACTCGGCTATATAATATAGAAACTGCGCCTGCTATGTCAGTGTTAATGGCTACTTCTAATGTACACTCGGCTATATAATATAGAAACTGCGCCTGCTGTCATTGTTAATGGCTACTTCTAATGAACACTCGGCTATATAATATAGAAACTGCGCCTGCTATGTCAGTGCTAATGGCTGCTTCTAATGTACATTCGGCTATATAATATATAAACTGCGCCTGCTATGTCAGTGTTAATGGCTGCTTCTAATGTACACCCGGCTATATATTAAAGAAACTGCGCCTGCTATGTCAGTGTTAATGGCTGCTTCTTATGTACACTCGGCTATATAATATAGAAACTGCACCTGCTATGTCAGTGTTAATGGCTGCTTCTAATGTACACTCGGCTATATAATATAGAAACTGCGCCTGCTATGTCAGTGTTAATGGCTACTTCTAATGTACACTCGGCTATATAATATAGAAACTGCACCTGCTATGTCAGTGTTAATGGCTACTTCTTATGTACACTCGGCTATATAATATAGAAACTGCACCTGCTATGTCATTGTTAATGGCTACTTCTAATGTACACCCGGCTATATATTATAGAAAATGCGCCTGCTATGTCAGTGTTAATGGCTGCTTCTTATGTACACTCGCCTATATAATATAGAAACTGCGCCTGCTATGTCAGTGTTAATGGCTGCTTCTAATGTACACTCGGCTATATAATATAGAAACTGCGCCTGCTATGTCAGTGCTAATGGCTGCTTCTAATGTACACTCGGCTATATAATATAGAAACTGCGCCTGCTATGTCAGTGTTAATGGCTGCTTCTTATGTACACTCGGCTATATAATATAGAAACTACACCTGCTATGTCAGTGTTAATGGCTACGTCTTATGTACACTCGGCTATATAATATAGAAACTGCGCCTGCTATGTCAGTGCTAATGGCTGCTTCTAATGTACACTCGGCTATATAATATAGAAACTGCGCCTGCTATGTCAGTGTTAATGGCTCCTTCTAATGTACACTCGGCTATATAATATAGAAACTGCACCTGCTATGTCAGTACTAATGGCTCCTTCTAATGTACACTCGGCTATATAATGTAGAAACTGCGCCTGCTATATCAGTACTAATGGCTCCTTCTAATGTACACTTGGCTATATAATGTAGAAACTGCGCCTGCTATGTCAGTACTAATGGCTCCTTCTTATGTACACTCGGCTATATAATATAGAAACTGCACCTGCTATGTCAGTACTAATGGCTCCTTCTTATGTACACTCGGCTATATAATATAGAATCTGCGCCTGCTATGTCAGTGTTAATGGCTGCTTCTAATGTACACTCGGCTATATAATATAGAAAATGCGCCTGCTATGTCAGTGTTAATGGCTGCTTCTAATGTACACTCGGCTATATAATATAGAAAATGCGCCTGCTATGTCAGTGTTAATGGCTGCTTCTTATGTACACTCGGCTATATAATATAGAAAATGCGCCTGCTATGTCAGTGTTAATGGCTGCTTCTAATGTACACTCGGCTATATAATATAGAAACTGCGCCTGCTATGTCAGTACTAATGGCTCCTTCTTATGTACACTCGGCTATATAATATAGAAAATGCGCCTGCTATGTCAGTGTTAATGGCTGCTTCTAATGTACACTCGGCTATATAATATAGAAACTGCGCCTGCTATGTCAGTGTTAATGGCTCCTTCTAATGTACACTCGGCTATATAATATAGAAACTGCGCCTGCTATGTCAGTGTTAATGGCTGCTTCTAATGTACACTCGGCTATATAATATAGAAACTGCGCCTGCTATGTCAGTGTTAATGGCTGCTTCTTATGTACACTCGGCTATATAATATAGAAACTGCACCTGCTATGTCAGTGTTAATGGCTGCTTCTAATGTACACTCGGCTATATAATATAGAAACTGCGCCTGCTATGTCAGTGTTAATGGCTGCTTCTAATGTACACTCGGCTATATAATATAGAAACTGCGCCTGCTATGTCAGTGTTAATGGCTGCTTCTAATGTACACTCGGCTATATAATATAGAAACTGCGCCTGATATGTCAGTGTTAATGGCTGCTTCTTATGTACTCTCGGCTATATAATATAGAAACTGCACCTGCTATGTCAGTGTTAATGGCTGCTTCTAATGTACACTCGGCTATATAATATAGAAACTGCACCTGCTATGTCAGTACTAATGGCTCCTTCTTATGTACACTCGGCTATATAATGTAGAAACTGCGCCTGCTATATCAGTACTAATGGCTCCTTCTTATGTACACTCGGCTATATAATATAGAAACTGCACCTGCTATGTCAGTACTAATGGCTCCTTCTAATGTACACTTGGCTATTTAATATAGAAACTGCGCCTGCTATTTCAGATCATAGCGCTATTCAAGTGTCATTAGAAATCAAGATAGAAATCAAGATAGCAACAATTGTATATAAACATGTTTCTTTCAGAAACTTTGCTACGATAGAAGCCTCTGAATAATATGAATAAATCGAATGTCAACTGAAATGTTGAACAGCTAGAAGATCCAGAGAGTTGGGGTAATAGCAGAGCTCGTCAATTACAGCGTATTCATTAAAGATTTTTTTAAGCAAATACTTGGAGTAAAATTGCAAATACAAAACGAATTCGTCTTTGCTATGATGAGTTAGGGGAAGTATTTTCATGATGTGATATTGGCTAAAAATGGTTCACTGCAAGGATACTAAATATATATATATATTTGAAAAATGGAATCTTTTCCAAACAAAATCAATTGGGCGACTTATATTAAAACAATTTAGGTTTAAGTCATGTTTGGTTTTACCAAGTAGTTCTTACTTCTTACTTCTTAATGTCGCTATGTAACACTAAGATGTATTATCTAGATGTATTTTGTGTAAATTTGGCACCATTGACATTGTGACAAAACTATTGTATCATGTTTATTAGACTTTGCATGTTATCGCATCTTATTTTTGACATCTATCTATTTATCTATCTATTTATCTATTTATCTATTTATCTCTGTCTGTCTGTCTGTCTGTCTGTCTGTCCGTCCGTCCGTCCGTCCGTCCGTCAGTCCGTCCGTCCGTCCGTCCGTCCGTCCGTCCGTCCGTCCGTCTATCTATCTAAAGGTTAATGACTTTTATATTCTAATATTCATTTGACTTTATAATAGAGAAACTGCGTCTATATTATGGCAGTTTTTATGTATGTTTATATTCTGTACACAACTGACTATAAAATAGACAAATTGCACCTACTATGATAATGGTAATGTATGTTTATATTCTAATATGCAATCGGCTTTATAATAGACAAACTGCACCTACTATGGCAATTTTAATGTATCTTTATTTCCTAATGTGCAACCGTAATAGACAACTGCATCTGCTCCGTAAGTGTTAGTGTCTTTAAGGTTGCCTTCAACTGCTATATTGTACAAAACCTGCACCAGCTATTCCAATGTTAGTGGTTATTTTCTCTCATGCAATTTGCTTTATATTTGCAAATTTCAGAATCAAACGCCTCTTGAATTGCAGCGTTTATAAGTCATGTATGTTTGAACAATACTAATGCTGCGATAATTTTAAGAACGAAAAACAATAATGAACGTAGATATGGTCATGTATATCTTTGGTTTTGTTTTAATATGTAATTAATAACAACTGTATGTGTTTGTTGAGATTAGCCTTTTGTAAATAAATGTATAAGGTTTATGTAATATTTTGATAATTTCGTATTATGCCGGCAAGACCGGTTACGTCTGCATATAGAACGCATCTGGTCGTTTATACGGTGTTGCATCGGTCGGTCAGTCAGAGGCAGAGTCCATACCAATAAGGCCAGGGAACGTCCCCACACCTCCACAATCACGGTACAGAGAGCCTCGTTTAACTGGGAACAATTGACCTTTCTTCCGGACATATCTGCGTCAACAACCAGCGTTTACATAAAATCGTTAGGGACCTTATGAGTTAAATTAACATCACGTTCATTTAAACGGACCGCAAAGGTGTCGTTAGTATAAATTTCCTCCCATCTCTCCCACATATAGGTTCTGTCGGCTTGGTTTAAAAAAAAAAGCGTAAATAACCTTTAAAAGTTAGAACATCTGCACGTTATACGATTTCAAACACTATACAATGTACCGTCATATCGGGTGAATTCTGTGGCATCCATGACAAATGGATAAACGAGACAACGCTTTGTCCAACAAGGAATGCTCGTGTGATTTTGACTAAAGTCTAATTTTGATAGGTTTCGTGTGCACTAATATGTCCTGGTTGTTGTTGTCCCATCTAAATGCTACACGTTGCGGATCTGCAAATATTGTCCTCATTCTGTCTGATGTGTGCAATGTTTTCAAATGTTTTTGGAATAAATGTCCGAAGTTCGGCAAGACTCTTGTGAATGCAAGCACGAACGGCGCTATATTGTGTTTTTGTCTTTCAGCTTTTATACCTTGGGAAATCCGCTCTGACCTCCCTGTCAACCAAACTAAGCTCGTTATCCACACAATGTTCTTATCTCGACACTTAAGATGCTCTTTAATTGTTAACCTGTGTTTATCGTAGCTGTTGTTTGCTGACAAAAAGCGCTTTACCCTCACACAAATCCATATGGTATTGCATTTTCGATTTACTCCGGGTGTGATGAGTCTCTGTGCAGGGACACATACTATCCGTGATTTTACTAAAAGATCATTTGACAAGTTCCATCACACTAGATAATAGTATGCCGAAGTTCAAGTTGTATGCGAGAGTGGATTTCATTTCCAGTGGCAATGAACTCCTGAAGGGCCTACTATCTATGCGTCCACCAGCCCTAGATGTTGTTGAAGTATAGGAAGTAGGAAATCGGAAGATTGAATGCTCTTCAGAAATGTGCTGTTCCTGCATGAACTCATGTATGTTGAGGCATAAATCATTCTAAGACTGGTGCCAGTTACTTTATCTTTACTTTGCTTATAATTTCGTCAAAGGAGAACGTCCTGATGTTTAATACAGTGTCAATCATCTGAAGCACTCCTGTTTCCGGTATAATTGTCTCCCTCCTTCGGTCGCGAGCGCTTATTCCCGCCGCAAACTATTGTATAATGCTCGGACATCTAGAAAAAAACATGTGAAGGACAAGAGTATTACACAATTAGAGGACTTTCAAAGGTGTGGCTTTACGTTAACTTTCAGGAAAAAAAAACTAAACAGAAATCCGTATCAGGTAAAATAAAACACATTGTTTCGTACTAATTGGTGTAATAGTTAAATACAGGAGTGCTGGAATAGTATGGTGGTTTGGTTCGAGTTTAGTTAGATCGCAGTAACAATATAATGGTGACGTCCAGCTAATATCGTGAAGGCAGACCCAAGTAAAAGTCTGGTTAGAACCACCGGTGCATGGATGTCCTCTTCACTAGACAGTTCTCAAAGCTATGAGTAATATCCCGATGGGTAGGTTAAAATTTAAGTCAGTTGTGAAGTCTCAATTAGAGCTGCTTTTGGCTTGTTACTAGCAGAGAAAATAAAGAGTAAATAAAGTAATAACAGTCTAAAAGTTGATTAGACAAATGAAGACTTTAAGCTAGAGGTCTGCAAATATAGCCCAATAATATTGACTATTTGCAACTTAATTTTATAATTGTGAACAAATGTGCCAAACAACTGTTTAGGAAAAACAACCGTTGTTCCGCAAGTGTAATGTAATGTTGTAGTTGTAATGTGGTTTAGAACGCATTCGGCTTTGCTTCATGTCGGTCTTTCTTTTTTTGTTTAGTTTCTCAAATCGAAATGATACCATGTTCTTTTCTAAACACTATGTGAACATTATTTTTCAATGACGTCACTACTTTCGTCATAACTTATAGAAACTATCAGCACTTGGACATTTTGTATTCAAATAGATCGTTTTTCTTTCCATTGCTTGCATTTGAGAAACTCGTCAGGAAGTGCGAGTTTAGAGCTCTGTAAAAGCGGTTTAAGCACCCCAGTCGGTCCATATTGCCGACTGACCGTTCCAAGGCGGTAACAGTCGGGTTTGCTCTTTCGTTAAATGACTCATCACAAAATTGTTTTCCTTACTTTCGCTTGGCTTGCATGTGCAATACCTCTGTTCTGTGCTTTTTCGGAGTTTGGTATATGTTGAAATGCTTATAGACTTTGTCATATATTCTTATTCATGATCACAACAATGTTACTTGTGCAGTGTGGCGGTCGTAAAAAATCTCCCCGTGCATGTAATCTATGTTGTCATTTAATTCATCCTATAAGGATTGTTACGTGTATTTCCTTTGATGGACATTGGACTTTGGTTCTTCAATTCCATCTTCACATGAACAGGATGCTACAACCATTTATTCGTCTCTGGTCATGTTTGTATATGATTTAGAAAGTTAATTTTATTTATAGTCAACCATTTTTGTTTAGTTTTTCAAATCGAAATGATACCATATTCTTTTCTTAACACAATGTGGATATTATTTTTCAATGACGTCACTTTTTTCTTCATAACTAATAGAAACTATCAGCACTTAGACATTTTGAATTCAAATAGATCGTTTCTCTTTTCATTGCTTGCATTTGAGAAACTCGTCAGGAAGTGCGAGGTTAGAGCCCTGTAAAACCGGTTTAAGCTCCCCCGTCGGTCCATATTGCCGACTGACCGTTCCAAGGCGGTAACTGTCGGGTTTGCTCTTTCGTCAAATAACTCATCACAAACTTTTTTCTTACTTTTCGCTTGGCTTGCATGTGAAATACCTTTGTTCTGTGCTTTTTCGGAGTTTGTTATATGTTGCAATGCTCATAGGACTTTGTCATATATTCTTATTTAAAAATTTTAATGTGTTATATGTCAGCTAATAATCAAATAAATTTGACCCCAAATACTTTGTTTATATACAAAATGTCCTAAAATAACATTTAAACTTACATTATGTTTAAGCTTTTCTTTGCTCTGTACTGACTCAAACAACTAACATTGTGACTAATTGCTGCCAGCAGGTTCCTAGTTGTGGGCAGTAAATTGATACATAAGTTTTTCGCAGACCCGTTTTAATACGAAAAACATACTGATAGTTCTTATATGTGCGGTAAAAATATTTATCGGCAATAAACGAAATTCCCACTTGTGTCGGCGTAGTGAGCAGTCAACACTGTGCCCAATGAGCTAATGATTCGACTGCTAAACCCCGTTGTTTCAATTAGGTATATATTAAGTACATATGTACATAAAAGATATGCATGTTTGGGTCCGCTGCACCACATTTCTTCATTAAAGTCATATTGTATTATGATATGGAACCCTTTGGAATCCCAAATACACTTTAGGACATAGTTGTCTATCCCGGACTAGATCCCATTTTTAGATTGATAATTACAGATGTACACATTTTTGTCTGTCGCTGAGCTGGATTCGAACGAAGGTCAATCGGACCAGATCAAGTAACCGTACCTCACCCCAACCTTCAATGAATTACGGAAGTGATGTAATTGACTGATTGTATCCAGTAATATTATCCTTTGTTCAAAACAATTTTATTTTGACGTAACAACGTATCAGCCACATCATACAAACATTGCTTTGTTAAGTCTTTATCTTGCTTATTACATTTGTCACATGCTGTCACGAAAGAAATACATTTTAATGTATACACAATATTTAAAACTGTTAATATTAAAAGAATACTATGTGTACATGTAGCTTTTGTGAGACATGGCCGGAAGCGAGTTGCAATAGTTATATAAAAGCACATTCTATCTTACAGTGTGCACACGAAATTTGCACAATCCTATAACAATTGATAGGTTTACAAGTACGAGAAACTTCGAAAGTTAGTCAAACATAGCCTTTCATTCTGGCTAATCTAATATTAATACAAACGAGATACAAATATTAGATATACTGTTTTAGAGGTAAAGTGTATGCGTTTCAGGAAAAAATCCCGTTATTTTGTTTAATCCAAGAATAATGTGTCCGAAGGTGTGAGGATTTTTTGTTTGTTTTATGTCTGACGGACTACAAATTAAGCAATACATAACACATCATATTGGCGACAGTTAATTAAATAGATTTTTAACGTTACAACTATATAGATATGTCATAATCGATGTATTTTTTAAAACAATCCTGTAAATTGTTCCATAGGGAGCTGCAGAACAATATACATTTTTATATTTCTTTAGTGTAAGCGTTTTTAGAAAAAAAAACTGTTTTCTAATAAAAAAAATCTTGGATTTACTCGTGTATTTGTTCAGATTGAAGTGATGTGCTGTGTATTTTCTATGCATGATCCAAAGCACATGACACCTTTAAACGTAAACATTAGCAATACAGTAGAAACTCGCTATTAAGGCCACTTTTTGGACCGGCAAGAAGTGGCCTTAATTTAAAGTTTGGCCTCAATAGCGAGTTTTGATATAAGCTGTAACAAGTTATGACCCTTTGACATAATGAACTACATGTGTGTTTATATTCTTTTTATATACGTGTTGTATACTTTATAATTGTGTTTAAACCAATATCATATTTTGTTTTGTTAGTATAATAGTAGTAGTTTAAATCAATAATATAATATGCATTATGATTCATAAAATGTAAAACACTTTCATTTTTTTTCAGTATTATTTATTTTAGTTGATTTTGTACACTTTTAAACTACAATCTATTAACCTGTAAATCAATAAAAATAAAACAACAAACAATGTCCTTATTTACACAGAGGTTTGTGTTAGTGTTTACTTTGTGAAATGCAGTCTAAACAAAAGAAAGTGTCAAAATGTCGGCCGCCTCTAAGTAAACACAGACTGGTGTACGATATGCTGATGGATGTCTATGAATAGGCTGCGCTGCATGGTAGTAAAATTCACGCACCCAGTCTGGCAAAAGTCGATAAGAGTTATTTCCCTTGGCCGCATAAGTCAGTTTCATTTATCGCTTAGACGCCAGTTCGGGACCGAAACTCATGGCCGTAATTCGCAATAGCCAGTTGCCCGCATTTTTGAGTTTCAAGTATATAGAATCAAATAGTAAACTGTTCGGGACCGAGAAAATTGGCCGTAATATAAAAATGGCCGTATTATCGAGTTGCCCGCATTGTGAGTTTCTACTGTATAGCTGTTTCCATGTTTGTTAAGGTTAATTGAAAATTGCAACATCTACCTGACACTAAGGTCATGCGAGCGTGACCTATGCTTTAGAAACTGTCATATCGTCAAGTATATTTTACAAAACGTATATTTATTAGTCTTTATCTTTTATTGCACAATGTTTAATTTCAATATTTGGCATGTCTTCTTTTCACAGGCTTGGATTAATATGCGGTTGACGGCGATAGTTTTAGGAATAGCGAGCTTCTCTTTGGTCCTTGTGGGTAAGTAAAGTTGACGACCATCATTTAATACCCAAAACATTTGTTATAATTATTGTTAAAACAATATCATGATGTACCTGCGATGTTATTGGAAATTATATTAAATTTGTTAGAAACACACATAAATGTATGCAAACGCGATCAATATAAATGCGCCTACAGAAGCACAAATATAAATGAACCCCAAGAAAGCATTATGTCTTTTGTTAACATATAGAAGAACTAAATAATGTATGTAATGGCATATGCAAAGATAATAGTATATCCTTCCCGCAACTAATACGAAACAAGATATTAACAGAATATTTCTAATAGCTATTGCAGACAAGGCCACCCTGAGCTTACCGACACCGGTCAACTGTGGAGACCGGGCTGAGATGATTTGTACATCGACTAACTGTATAAAAAATGGGTATAGCTTCATGAAAGGTGGATTAACCATTTATACCCTTAAAGGACCTCATCAGGGTATTGACTCAGCCAGGTACTCGGCTAATGTAACATCCGACACACAGGTACACCTTACCATCACCAACATACAGCTTTCAGATGTTGGGAATTATTCGTGTACGTGTGGATTTGATACTGACTCTGCTAGGCATACACTTCAGTATCAATGTAAGTTTTAATAATTTTAACGACTTGTCTTCCTACTTAATGTCCCTAATACTTATTTCTTTAGTTAAACATAACAGTTTTAATAAACGGTCAAAAGTTTACAATGTATGCACACTTATGAAAACGAATTAAATGCGCCATTTATGTAAGATCAACCGTCACAAAAATACAGCTTGCAGTTTTTGTTTGCTCCTAATCATTATTTAAATAACTTAATTGATTTGCAGTCCACTGATACTTACACTCTGTTTAGTCAATATGTTCATTCTAAGATCGGGCACATGTGATGACCATTTGAATTTTAACTCTGGTAGCTTATTACCAAGCAATGACATGCATCTACGTTCGAGTCATAGAGTAAATGCGTGAACACTTATTTAAGGCTAGTGAAACTGAAAATCTAAAACAGAACAGTTTGTATGGGAAGTACGATATATCTTTAAAGCTGCACAATACAGTAATAAATACACCAGATATATATTAACAAAACACAGAGACAAAAACTACACAAATAGCAAAACCATCAATTGCCACCTCCTGTACGGACCGTTTGTTGACTAAAACCCAACCGGTCTGTTTTAAAGCTGTTTATAGAGCTCTAATGAGGCGATATTTTAAAGGGAACAAAGCATGCCTCATCAAAGAGAGACAGCTAACAGAAAGCAACAGCGTCTGGAGTGGATAATTAAACATAGAATGTAATTTACAAACATTATAACAGAATACAAAAAAAGATCTTAAATATGTAAATTATTTTTAACGACATAAATGTCTCGACAACTTACCACTTCCTAATGCAGCATAGTTCTTTGATGAAAACGTTAATAACGTAAATGCATAATACTGACATTATATGGAAAATAGGCTGTGACGTCAATAAATCAAAGATGAACGTTTTCGGAAAAATGTAATAATCTAATTTTTATTGACGAATAAGTTGTAAGGTTTGTGTTATACAATTTCTAGATTGTAATAGTTCTATCCTCTATGATGTCAAATGAAAACGTAGGCTGAAATTTGGCTCACACCTCTGTCCAAGCGCAGGTTGCTTTATATAAATATATAAAGCAAATTTTTAGCCATTTCATGAAATGGCTGAAATATTTAGCCGTTTCATAAGCCGTTTCATGAAACGGCTGAGTGAATTAGCCATTTCATGAAACGGCTGATTTCACAGATTGGCTGTAACATATATATATATATATATATATATATATATATATATATATATATATATATATATATATATATATATATATATATATATATATATATATATATATATCTTCACCGGGCCATATACTTTGCTATGACACTCACATGCTATATACGAATTATTGTTCATATAGCATACTTTAATAATTGCTCTACCCATCTCTATTCCGTTTTGTATATATATAAGATGCTTGCCTTTAAATACTGCTTCGATGACCAGATAAAGAATAGATCAGGTTCAAGCATAAGAAACAGTATTCTTTAGAAAAAAGGATAGAGCATTGAGGTCATATAGATACTACAAATCCATGATGCTCATGGTCTTGCTGCTCTGCTATTTGCCAGCAACACTCTTATCTCCGTCCCATTTTCTGATACATGTAACACTGCACCCAGAGGCTGCATCCAGCCGGGTAGACATACACACCTTTACTATAATTCCCCTACCCTTACTGCGATCACAGTGTGAAGCAAAGTATGTCCAAATTCCATTTTAATGTCTTTGGGAAAACGTCAATGTCTTGTTATCTTTAATATTAATATAGATTCAGATGCTCCTTGATGGCATTAAAAATTATATTGGCTGTGACTCTAGTAATTGGACGTACACATGACTACACAGTTTCCTGTCGGTTTTGATGATATGATACATTAGAAAATTAAAACTGGCGGTGTTTATGACGTTTTAAACAGGTTGGTCACAATTTAGCATGAATTATACAAATAACGTTTTTATTTATTTTAAATTATTACGTTACTCCTGAGCTACTCATTGTAATTTATGACTGGCGTATAAATATGCCGTATTTCTCCTCAAGACATAGTCCGAATTACATTAGGTTATTTAAGTTCGAATAGCTATACAACTAGAAACACAATGCAATGCTTTTGATTATCAGAATCTACAGACGACACAAACTTTGGAATGACATGGTTTTGTCAGCATGTTAACATATTTATGTAGTTATCTATTATTTTAACTGACATGCGGTTTATTTTTAATGTTATTATTGTTTCAAAAAGTTAAATACGTCATTTAATTTCGTTAAAGGCAAGGCTACTACATGCAGTACAGAGATATCACCAGCAAAGAAACTAAATGTAACAGTGGACAAGCTCTATCCAGAGCCGTCTGGCCCATCTGGTATCGTTACATATTTGGTAGGTTTTTGATATAGCGTGGTTGAATCTTTAACAATAGATATGCAATTAAAACTGCACATTACTTATATTTACGCACCTGTAATTATATATTAACATTATTTTTCTCTACTCAAATTATTAACCTAGTGTATTACACATCTAGGCCTCTCAGTTGGCCACAATATATTAATACACATTAATTACACATGCAACTTTATTCATCTTTGGTTAGTTATTTTATGCAAAACAACATATCAATATATACGGATTCATTTAAAAAAATCAAAATTTTATAAAAGACAAAACAAAAAGGACTGATCGTCATTCTATCAGGACCATTATATCCGAAAGAAACACTTATACAGTTTAGTGCTGACGCCGGTTTTAGCCAATCGGACTTAAAAATACTTTAAAATTCCTATTGCTTCCAAAAATAAATACAAAACAACTCCAGCAGCAAGAGCAGCAGCAACAACAACAACATTAAAAACAGTTATGACAGGCATGAAACTAAATGTAACAGTGGATACATGTTATCGAGTACAGAGCCAAACTAACACCGCCCAATAAAGCACTTCTGGGCGCTTTGACTTAAATAAATCGCAACGACTACCTGTGATCATTTTTAGCATCGTCACGCTATTTTGGCGTGAAAGAGCCAATAGCAATGTCTGGGTAGGATCACCGGTGAATTGCGGGTGAGCTGGACCTTCCCGTATCTCCATACATTTGTTCATGGAAAACTCTTGAAATTAGTTCCAACCCTCTTTATTGACATAAACTTACATATGGATGGATCGATATAATTATAAAATATTTTTTCCAAAGGAACACATGCTAGACATAAATCCATGGTTTCTTTATTGCATCATTTAAAATGTCATGGACTTAGTTACAAGTTTCGTCACTATACAAAGGCCACATCTGACCTTACAAGCAATTTTTCTATGTTTGTTTCCAGACCAGCAGGCTACCAGGCATGTACACGTGCGTGTCCAGTCTCACATTCGACTTCCACTATAGGTGTACATGGGTGTCGATAGCATCTCTACCTGACGGTAACCATAGTTACAACATAACGGTAACGACGGGAACACAGTCGGCTTTGGTGGTTGGATCATTCAAGATTGGTATAAATAGGTTTTGTTTTACTGATTAGCTGTGGATGTTGAGTAAATGAAGCAGTATTTCAGCTTTCCACCACTCACGTGCCTTTAGATTTTTAACAAATACATTTGTATATTTTGGCGCAATTTGTGGAGCCTTTCTAAAAATCAAGACGTTAAAGGCGTACTTTTTAAACGTGTCACTGAAATTGCATATATAAGCTGTTATGTGCAGTGTTTAAATTAATTTGAAGGCAAGTAGTGTTTATACTTAACAAAATGCGATTTTAACAATGAAAATAGTGCTCATCATGACATTACATCAAAGCGAACTATATAAATGATATTAAAATAAAACGAATCACACGTACTTTGAAACGGATACCAAATATATTTGAGCATTGTTTCATTATCTTACTTGTTGCTTCATATGATAGTCTTTATAAAAAGTGATATCGATAGGAATCACACTGTTACTCAACTTTATTAAAGAATTTTCACATTAAGCAGATCATGTAAGGTAACTGACACAATTTATCATATAGCCTAAAAAAATCGGGAAAGGTTCCAATGGTAAGTAACATTGTCCGTATTCATATTCATGTCCTAAATGTATATGGAAATATTAATACGTATCCAGTTCTGGTCAGTAAAATACTATGTCCCGAGCACTGTGTTCACAATCGATTTATTCTGAGGCATGTATTGAGTCTGCAAGGTAATACGTGTAAGTCTAGTTTAACTAAACAAATTAATATGATTTATTTAAAAATCTCTGTTATACTTTATATAAAGTGTTACTTAATAAATACGTTTAAATCAGATTTTGGTACGAAATACATATAGATACTTTTTAATATGGAAAACAACATATTGTTTAATATATTAACATAGCTAGCAAACATTCTTACTATTGTTTCGGATATCACATATTATTTGTCTTGTTCCTTAAACCATCATTTCCAATCAATTAATGGAACAGTCACAGCCACGTCTCCAACCATTTCCAATCTTGTGCCCATCTCCGACAACCGCCAAGTCATCAATGGTGTACAAGACATTCCACTGACCATCCAGTGTGTGTCCAGAGGAGGAATTCCCGCCCCTACTCTAGCCTGGCACAGGAATAGCGTGAGTACATCTGCGTTGACACCGTCAAGTACAAATTCTGTACAGCAGGATGATGGTACATACAGGGTGACCTTGACCCACAGTTTCACACCAAGTAGAACAGATTACATGACAGCATTTCTGTGTCGAGTCTCCTACCCTGGTGCAACAACTGAAGCTTCTCCGGATCCCAGTTATGCATCGGCTCTCTTATACCTCGTCTGTAAGTTATAAATTCATTTTATTGTAACAAGAAACAGAACATGAAACAGCATTTTCTCTTACATATGTTGTCTACACTTAACAGTTAAGTAAAGTGTTGCATAAAAAGTGAATATTGGCTTTAACTTACCTTTATATAATTGGGGTTTTGAAAGGCTAAATAACAAACTGATAGCGGATAAGATCAATGCATACTCAGTAAGTTAAAACAAATATTGTTTAAAAATCTATGTAAAAACTTGTATTTTTTCCAATTTTTTTACTTCCTACATATGTTGTCATCTGCATTTTACACCAATGCATCTGTTGCCAATCATTTCATATCAAAATGCTTTGTAAAAGTATATAGTGATGACTGTACTGTTTACAACCTCCTCCCGGTTTGTTCATTTTATGCGTAAATTAGCCCCTGTGTTGAAGTATGTGCTGTATGGTATGCACGATGCCTGAACCAAAATAATTTCACAAAGGTTAGAGATTCTGAACGTGACACTAAAATATAAAATTTGCTTCTATACAAGATAATATATTTCTATGTTTTCTTGACCATTTACTTTATAATAATGTACAACTAGATCCCCCAAGTGTGACTGTGTCAGCCACTACATCACCGCCTTACACCGTCACGTGTATAGCAAAAGGATACCCGACCGAATACACGTATCAGGACTGGGTCCAGATCTGGCCTGGATATGGTCGAGTTGCTACGATACCGTTTAATGGGACGACATTAACATTGAAGAATGACACATACGAGAGGTCAGGCGTATTTGAGTGTGCAGCCAGTAATGGGGTTGCTGTGTACGGCACGAACCAAACGTTCATGACCGGCAATGGAACACTTATTATCGAAGGTTATTCAAATCTAGATTTACTATACCAGTCATGCTCGCTCATTGCATGTAAACTAATAAATAGACAAAATCCTGAAAACGTATACAATCTGTAATACTGTGCAAACATATAAAACACATTTAGGACAGCCTTTTTATATTGCAAACACATCTACCGGTGCAAAAGAAATTCATGTTAATACCACATATGTACCAGTATACAGTCGTTCATGTTTACCACAGCGACCAGTACAGACACTTTTTCCTATTTCTTAACTTTGGCAAACACGCATCAGCTGTGTTAATGTTCAAATTATATATATATATATATATATATATATATATATATATATATATATATATATATATATATATATATATATATATATATATATATATTTATATATTACACTTGCTTTACCTTAAGCACACATCTAACAATGCTAAACTTTTCATAACAAGCATGCCCTTCTACCAACTTACACTCTTTCATAGCACACACGTTTACAAGTACGGACTCTGTTATATAAAGCACACACATCTAAAAGTTCACACTATGTTATATAAGGCACACACATCTTACAGTTTATACTGTGTAATATAAAGGACAAACATGAACAACACTATGTTATATAAACCACATATACTTATCAGTTCACAGTATGCTATAAAAAGCACACAGAACTACCAGTTCACACTATGTTATATAAGGCACACATCTACCATTTCAAACTCTGTTATATAAAGCACACACATTTACCATTTCACACTATGTTATATAAGACACACATCTACCAGTTCACACAATGTTATATAAGGCACACATCTACCATTTCACACTATGTTTTATAAAACACACACATCTAACAGTTCACACTATGTAACATAAGGCACACACATCTACCAGTACACACGCTGTTTTATCAAGCGCACATATCTACTTGTAGACACTTTGTTATTGTGAGCAAGCCCATTCTTTTAATAATTAAACACATTTTGGAACACATATTTATCGCACATACACATAACGCACACACACACGAATGCACCTACGCTCACGCACTCTCACACAGACATAAGCGGCCGCACACGCACTCAAACACTTACACATATCTTACAGGACACACGTTTACATATCAAGCTATTGCGGCTTCTAGGACATACATTTCAAAGCAGCCAACATCTAGCAAAACACAGTTAACACACATACGTACGCACACCCACACCTAAACACACCCCACAAACACACATACACCCACACAGACACATGTACATCCCTGCACACACAACCGAACCCCATCTCCTCCCCAACACATGTGCACACATACACGCACTTCAGCATGAACACATATATCTTACTTGATATTTTCTTTATTGAATTACATGGACCACATAATTCAACCGTTCGAACACTTGCATATTGATTGAAGATAAAACATACAAGTAACATATCAATTTATGCAACCTTACAATCGTGCAAATAACGAATAAAGTATTTATTTAGTAACAAATAACCTCTTCATACAAATCATTATTATTTTATTATAAAAAATATTAGAATTATTGATTATCTTCAATTATATTTTTCACAATTAGTCTTAATAGAACCTTTGAAATGGCTTCCATTGTTCTAACTTGTTTATGTAGACAGTATTTTCAATTTGTATTAAGTGTCTGACCTATATTTACAAAAAAGCACCACCAGTTTTAATGGAACCATGGCATGGCGATGCAAGAGTTCGTGTTATCGGGAGACTAGGACAGGATGCTAGCACTAGGATCAAGTACTGGTCAAACGTTAACGATAGTGCTGTGAGATGCTACGAAGTTATAGGAGGCCATCAGTCGCCTTACCCCGGCTGCAATGTTACGGAGATCAAGACTGAAGTTACACTCCCGGTATACAGTCATTTAGTTAATGAGATCGGAACCTTAGCAACAGTTAAGATATCAATCAAAAGTCAAGAAGACTTCACTGACTACGACATTGTTGTTACAAACCGTAAAGGGCAATCGGTAGTAGGGATCACTATTGTTTCTGAAGGTAAGGTTTGTTTTGAAAACCTTAAATAAACACGGATACTCTTATTAAATAGGGTTAAACCAATACAAGTGTTTTATTCCATAGTTTAAATCTTTTGTATTTGACATGAATAAAATGTTGCATAATTAATTTCGCTAAACGCATTTGTTAATAGTATAATACATGTGTGGAATGAAGAAGTGCACAGGACATTTATAAAACATACCATAACACTTAAAAACAACCACACTCCTTCATTTTGCTGGTTTCAGTAGTAATCAGTTAAGGGGCATGCTATACTAAATGCTTTGTTCAAGACTAGGTTCAAAGCCTTTTACGGAACCTCTAGTAGGCCATATTATATCCTATTTGCCCGAAACAAATATTGTTATAAAAGTAGCATATGACAATCATTTATAAGGAATAGGCAAAACAGAAAATGTCCTATTAAAATAACCACATATGTTTAAAACTAAACTACCTCTAAGACCAAGGCAAACAGGGTAAGTGTAAATGTGACAAAAACAATAGAGACGAGACATAACACACAAAAAGAAAGAAACAGCAGTTACCTTCTTGGAACGGTCAGATATGTTTGGGTCTATTCTGAAATGACACTTAATACTTTTTGTAGGGCCTCCTGCGGCACCTACAGTTAGAGACATCCTCACTGTCACACCAGGACAGGTAATACTGACTGTGGTACCTGGATTCCACGGAGGCTACAACCAGACCCTGGTGGTCCAGATCAGTTCCGACCTTACAACGTGGATTAACAAGACGTCTGTCTACATTGGTCTGGACAATCGACCTACCGAAGTTAAATTGAGCAACCTAAAGCGAAACGCGTTGTACCACGTGCAAATATTTGCGTATAACAGTGCAGGAAGACAAATCTGTTGTTTGGAAATCCTGAACTTTACCACTGCGGCCATTCCGGGAGGTACTTGTTGTACATTCATATCTGCTCATAGTATAGCCATTTTGTTTTGCGAAAAAAAGCCAATAATGAAAACTCCTATAAAACATTTACCTATATACCTAGACAGGATCAGTTGGTCAACCTACGAGGAAGCACTTTACACACAGTACGCGTGTTTGCTTGTAACATAGAAGGAAGCAGTAAATGCAAGTAAAAGCAGTAAAAACAGCTAAATGTTGGTCGTATATGCACTTATGTGCACACATTATACATATACAGTATTCAATTGAGACAACTAATTTTAAAACTTTCAAGCGAATCAGAAAACATGTGATCTATAAAGCACAAATTATTGTTACAGATATCCCCATTTCACCATCCAATACCGCCACTGTGGCTGGATCGGTGGTCGGTGTGATTGTTTTCCTGGCATTGATTGGACTTGTGATATTCTTATCCAGGAAATATGACTGTTCACTTAAAGAGAAGCTGAACGAATCTAACCCGAGTAAGTTCACACGGATGTCTTTAGTTTGCATTAATTATTAATGATCGTATTTATTGCTGATGGCTGGATGGATGGATGGATAGATGGATAGATAGAGAGAGAGAGAGAGAGAGAGAGAGGGTGGAGGGAGAGAGAGACAACAACAACATTACCTTAAACGTCGTCTAGTTAGAAAGTGGTAAATTATTTTCCTGTCTATCGTATTATAAAGGTACATTTTTATGAATTGTTTATTGTTACATTTGTTGTGTATTGCAACAATATTGAGTTCTTGCAATATTGACAAATGCATACAAAATGATGTTAACAATATTTTCAATTTTGCAGGTGATAATGTGCCAAAGACAAACAGGTAATGCATATATTGCATTTGCGCTTGCAACATACTAGTTTGGATTGCAGGCTCTATTGTAACTACAGCATTCTACTTTTGTGAACATACAATCAAATCTATGTACTCTTATCCTGCTAGTCAAAATACTTTTGTAAGCTGTTTGTGTTGAACCTTTGTTATAAAACATTTGCTAACGGTTTGTTCGTCTTGTCTTAAATATTTGCTGTGTCTGTTAAGCGATTTCTTAAAGAAGAACGCATTTAATGGTAGTTTAAACAAGCTAAATCATTTAGTGGTTTTCTTTTCCAGCCGGAACATCTATGAATCGGCTGTGGCAGCCAGAGACTCAGCACATGTCTACTCAGAGCTTGACAGACCAGGTTGTTCACAAATATTTCTGAACATAGTTTAACCAATTATAGTAAAGGCTGATATAATTTAAGTCAATACAAAGTTTTATTAGACTAATTTAAATTGCTTGCGTTTTATTCTTAGCTGCCAAAGTAATGTGGGTTAGATGTCTAGTAACTGCTCAGTGTAAGAAATGCTGATGTATTTTAGATTATGTGCGATAATTGTAATTATATTATTAAAAACTTGATAAATGTTTTTTTCTTAACTTCAGTGGTTGTTCCAGGTGGTCAGAATAGGTAGGCATACATTTTATGTATAAGGCAATATATTGAATCTGATAAATTGCGTCCACATTTTCTTCTCAATCAGCGTAACCAAATTTATATTTATCTTTTTAAAACTGTAAATCATTATGGGAAGAGAATGTTTTATCTAATCCTACCATCATTAATATTTTCAATGTGATATATGCGTTTCATACATATGTGATGGCGATTATGAGTACACCTTTTGGCAAAATACGTTAGTCAGTTCATTTTCGATAAATTTCGACATATTTATTCTAGGTTAAACAACCCCGCCCTGTATGAAAGTACCACGGTATTGGCTTCACCGGAACACGTCTACACTAGCCTGTCTGCTACCCCAAAGGGTACGTTTATCTTGTTTTCCTTTAATAGTAAATATTTAGCTGATAACAAATTTGGTCATAATAGTGACGTCCAGTGTAATTCCAATAACGTGTAGAACACCGAAAGGAGCCCATGTCACCCTAACGGTTAAAAAGTTACAAATCTATCTTTGAGATCGCCTAGTTTCTTTGGACAATGCGGCGGATATAATAGGTGTACGTGTATATATAGATGTTTATGTACGATATAATCCTTTATATTTATATACTGCGGATTCCATGATTCCAAAGTACACTATCTATGCTTTTAAAAAAACACCATCGGATGTATTATTTTAACTGCATCTAAATTGTAGCAGATTTTAACCAAAATGATCATAAAAGGATTCGCTTAACTTTTAAACATCACCTTTCTGTTATTTACCTTCTGGTGATAATGGGGATTTAAACATTATCGATGACAATACCTTACGAAATTTACATTTAAGAGGTCCGAAAGTTCACTTGCCAGATGAAAATAACTGACATAATTCGTTTCAAAAAAGTCGCTGATGCAATTAATATGTGTGTCGAACGGTGGTGTACAAAAGAAAAGCACGGATACAGAAGCAATTATTATTTAGAAGAAGGCTATTTTCAAGAAAGATTATCACGTTAAATTGTCACATTATACCGCTCCCACCCGTCTAGTTTACTGAGAAACCTAGTTATCCCTTGAAACAATTAAAACAGTCCTTTCGGAATATTCACTATATACACGTCGTTGCTTGGACTGTTTTTTAAACAACAATCCTGTTTGGAACTTCTAGCGTGCCGACGATTTCATCTCCTGTATATATTGTGCATATGTTAATGTTTGATTATAAAAAGAGTTATCGTGTTTGTATATAATATACTTTTATCCATTTTAACCCCCGATTCAGGTGCTTGCTGTTAGTTTTACCTTGATGGGAGTTTTATTTACACCCTTTGTTTGTTAGAAAAAAACCTTCAGGAAGTACAATGTTGAAGCGCTCCACAAACCAAAATTTGGCACCCCAGTTGGTCCATTTGCCGACTGGCCGTTCCACGGCGGTAAACTGTTGGTTTTTCCTTTCATATGTAATGTCTCGTTCCTGTTTTTTTTTGTCACTTTTACACGAACTCCCCATATCGTGTCTAAAATAAGATTGAAATAGCTTTCGTAATTCGTATAGGACCTTTTCATATTTTCCTATTTAATGGCATACTTAGATCTCGTCCATGGTCATGATTCTTAGTGGCGAACGGATGATAAGTGATAAACTGATGTTCATATATAATGTCCGTATTTTCTTTCCAGAAAATGTATCTGAAAGTTTGATGGAAAAATACTGATTCTCTACGCATACTGAATTATGTTAAGTATACTTTCAATTTTGCAGGTGGTGATGTACCAATGGCAGAAAGGTAATGCATATATTATATATGTACTGGTTTGGATGGCATGCTCTATTGTAACTACAGCATTCTTCTCTTGGGAACATACAATCGAAGCTATGTACTCCTATCCTGCTAGTCAGAATACTTTTGTAAACTGTTTGTGTTGAAACTTTGTTTTAATACATTTGATATCTTAACGGTTTGTTCTTTTTCTCTTAAATATTTGCTGTGCCTGTTAAGCAAAGTCCCAGTAACCATCGATTACATGATGTTGCGATTTCTTAAAGAACGCATTTTATCTTAGTTTTAGCAAACCACTTCTAAATCATTTGGTGGTTTTCTTTTCCAGCCGGAACATCTATGAATCGGCTGTGGCAGCCAGAGACTCGGCACATGACTACTCAGAGCTTGACAGACCAGGTTGTTCACAAATATTTCTGAACATAGTTTAACCAATTATAGTAAAGGCTGGTATAATTTTAAATGTCAAAGTTTTATTGGACTAATTTTAATTGCTTGCGTTTTATTCTTAGCTGCCAAAGTAATGTGGGTTAGATGTCTAGTAACTGCTTAGTGTAAGTAAAAGGCGGCATAACGCTTCAGCATAGACTAAAGTTTTACAATTACCTGCTGATGTATTTTAGATTATGTGCGATAATTGTAATTATATTATTAAAAAACTTGATAAATGTTTTTTTTTTCTTAATTTCAGTGGTTGTTCCAAGTGCTCAGAATAGGTAGGCATACATTTTATGTATAAGGCAATATATTGAATCTGATAAATTGCGTCCACATTTTCTTCTCAATCAGCGTAACCAAATTTATATTTATCTTTTTAAAACTGTAAACCATTATGGGAAGATAATGTTTTATATAATCTTACTATAATTAATATTTTTAATGTGATATATGCGTTTCATACATATGTGATGGCGATTATGAGTACACCTTTTGGCAAAATACGTTATTCAGTTCATTTTCGATAATTTTTTACATATTTATTCCAGGTTAAACAACACAGCCCTGTATGAAAGTACCACGGTATTGGCTTCGCCGGAACACGTCTACACTAGCCTGTCTGCTACCCCAAAGCGTACATGTACGTTCATCTTGTTTTCCTTTAATAGTAAATATTTAGTTGATAACAAATTTGGTCATAATAGTGACGTCCAGTATAATTCCAATAATGTGTATAACGTGTAGAACACCAAAAGGAGCCCATTTCACCCTAACGGTTAAAAAGTTACAAATCTATCTTTGAGATCGCCTAGTTTCTTTGGACAATGCGGCGGATATAATAGGTGTACGTGTATATATATATATATATATATATATATATATATATATATATATATATATATATATATATATATATATATATATATATGTTTATGTACGATATAATCCTTTATATTTATATACTGCGGATTCCATGATTCCAAAGTACACTATTTATGCTTTTAAAAAACACCATCAGATGTATTATTTTAATTGCATCTAAATTGTAGCAGATTTTAACCAAAATGATCATAAAAGGATTCGCTTAACTTTTCAACATCACCTTTCTGTTATTTACCTTCTGGTGATAATGGGGATTTAAACATTATCGATGACAATACCTTACGAAATTTACATTTAAGAGGTCCGAAATTTTACTTGCCAGATGAAAATAACTGACATAATTCGTTTCAAAAAAGTCGCTGATGCAATTAAAGTGTGTGTCGAACGGTGGTGTAAAAAAGAAAAGCACGTATACAGAAGCAATTATTATTTAGAAGAAGGCTATTTTCAAGATAGATTGTCGCGTCAAATTGTCACATTATACCGCTCCCACCCGTCTAGTTTACTAAGAAACCTAGTTATCCCTTAAAACAATTAAAACAGTCCTTTCGATATATTCACTATATCCACGTCATTGCTTGGACTGTTTTATTTTAAACAACTATCTTGTTTGGAACTTCTAGCTTGCCGACGATTTCATCTCCTGTATATATTGTACATATGTTAATGTTTGATTATAAAAAAGAGTTATCGTGTTTGAAAATAGTGTACGTTTATCCATTTTAAACCCCGATTTAGGTGCTTGCTGTTAGATTTACGGTGATGGGAGTTTTATTTACACCCTTTGTTTGTTAGACAAAAAACCTAAGTACAATGTTGAAGCGCTCCACAAACCAAATTTTAGCACCCCAGTTGGTCATTTGCCGACTGGCCGTGAACTGTTGGTTTTTCCTTTCATGTGTAATGTCTAGTTCCTGTGTTTTTGTCACTTTTACACCAACTCCCCATATCGTGTCTAAAACCTTTAGGAATGACCTTTTCATATTTTCCTATTTAATGGCATACTTAAAACTCTTCCATGGACATGATTCTTAGTGGCGAACTGCTGATAAGTGATAAACTGATGTTAATATATTTTGTTTGTATTTTCATTCCAGAAAATGTGTCTGAAAGTTTGATGGAAAATTACTGATTTTCTACCCATTGTGCTTGGCGTGAAGCAGTCATGTATGTTAAATAACTCTTCAATGAAGCCCAGAAGACGACTTCATGACTGTATCCAGCACTGCTTACCTACTATCGAGGCAGATGAAAAATGCTTGATTTAGTTTGCAAAACACTGTCTGTATGAGTAAAGTTTAAATCTAGGAAAAAATAAGCACAGGATGTTGCATTTTATCTTAGGAACAAATACTTTAAAACATCAACAGCTTTATTTTTCGTTCGTTATTATGTGTTTTATGCTTATTCTTATATTCAGTTTAAAACATGTAACAATATAAAATGAGTATTTTTATATCCATCCCAAAATTATATCAGAAAAGACAAGAACATAGTCACAATAAGATTGATATTTATCAGACATGATCATAAACTAACAGTATTACAGTTTAAAATCGAATTCAGAAATATAGTTTCGTATATCTGCATATTTGTGGAAAATCTATAATCATGCTTATAGCATACAAATACGCTAAACAAGATAAGTTTTGCCATGTTTGTCCTAAATAAATGGAGAAGCGAATATAGCATAAAGCGCATGATTATGATATATATCTAATAATAATCTTTTCAGACCATATAACCCATGCATAGTAATATCAATACGAATAATTGTTGATACCGATTGATGCCAATTTCGGCGAGAGAAAATGGCATAAACCCGAAAATAAACCGTTCTATTATTTCGTCCAAACTACGGTTAATTCAAGACACATGCTGGTAAAGTTACCTTAACATACTATAATAATGTTATGAATGTGTCTTAAAAGTCAAGGGACCCTAACTTGGCAACTTTAAAACCATTAACGTTGACTTTGACACATTTTAATTTCCAACTTAATTTCCACTCCGTCTCATTGACAGTATTCATCAGGCAATGTTGCAAACATTTACAACTTAAGAATTCTATCTTAACGCAAAGGCCGATCTCGTGGGAAAAGAAAACAAATCATTATCTAAAATGTACATTTAGGAAAAAAAATTATTATCATTATCTGAACAAAAATTAAAATCGATTTGTATTCATGCCTTACTTTCTGCAGTCACAAATCTAACTTTGATATCACTAGTTATTTTGGACGACAATGAGGCAGCTTAAATATATTTACATACTTATCCGTTTTATTATGTGGCTTCTATTATCCAAATGTTAAAGTTTAAAGATTAAAAACCACAAGCTGATAAATTTACCAACATAGCTGTCATTTTATAAAAATTAAATACCTTAATAAAGTGATAAATTTGAACGATTTACATACGTGATCAATAATGATCAATAAATATTATCGAAAAATCCATCAATTACATTAAAATCATAAAAAAATCCAATGATTTGTTGTATGTAAAAAAATACGTTAAAATTCTTGTGTTCAGTTACAACATATCTTAAGCAGACCTTAACCTAAAATATTATTTTCAAGGATTTTCAAGACGTTCAACTTCATTATTCGGTTATTTACCATCTGATCATATCGTTATTTGGGATTTAAACACTATCGATGGCAATACGTTACTTAATTTACTCTTCAATGGTCCGAAATATCGCCTGCCGGATGAAATTGATTTTGACCTTTGTTGCAAAGAATTAGCAGGTGAAATTAATATTTTTGCCGAACCCTAGTTTAAGAGGAAAAACACGGATACAATAGCTCTAAATACAGGAGGATAATTTAAGGGAAATAATAATCGCAATAAATTCTATTGATCCAACCCTCCCAGTTTACCAAAGAAAGCTATATATCACCTAAATATTCCATTCAGAAATACACGATCAATTTGTACTTGTAACAGAGGATGAAGCCTTTTACAACATACTATTTGTTTGACGTATATATTATATAAATGAACTAAATTATTCAACACCAGTTGTTAGCACCAATGATGAGTTTCATACAATGATTGGCAAGCACAGACATATCTTGCAAAAGATAAAAATCAAGATCGAATAGTAACTAGAAAAACATCCTTCACTGTACAGGATTCCAAAGCATAACGAAACATAAGCCACGTATCATAGGTAATGCCAGCTTACATGTACATATGATACGACGTATGGATCTTTTAGCTTGCCGGGGGAATTATCTTCTGTACATATATTGATAGTTTATTATAATTATACTTATTTGTTCATATGAAACGTTTTTTTACTCCAGATGCAGGTGCTTGTTGCTAGCTGCCTCTCTTGATATGGCTTTTTTATTTACAATGTTTGTTTTTGAGATAAAACCCTTAAGGAAGTGCGAGGTTTAAGCGCTCCAAAACCCAGGTTTAAGCCCTTGGCTCTTTTACTGACTTACAGTTCCAAGGCGGTAACTGTTACTTTTTCTTTATGTGTGTAATGTTGTCTCTGTTTTTGTCACGTTTACATTTAGTATGTATGTATTTGTCTCGAAATAGTCGAGATTTAAATGTCTGTTGTAATTATTATAGGACCTTTTTCTTTTTTTTCATTTTGCTAACCGACGGTAACATAAGTATCGACCATGAATTAAAGCTAGTTTTTTTTCTAAAGGACAACGTCTACTTCCTCGAAAAACGTTCCTTTCAGCGTTGTTTAACGTAAGGGTAATAATATTTAACGAGTTGTTGGTCTTAATTTAAGGACGGCAAATATGACTTGCAAAGCAATAGACTCTAAGAAGTCTTTCAATGATACGTTGGAACCGTGTTGTCTTATTAATGGCTCTAAAAACCATAGCTATTTATAAATTGAACTATTTATTGATTTGTATTCCCTAAATAAACTATAACCCATTAAAAGTACTTTCAATATGGACCAGTCCTTAATGCGCTTGTTTAAAGTATTCGTTTGTTTAATTAAACAAATTTCTTAAGTAGACCATTTCTGTTCTCTTAAAGAGAGTCTTCGGGTTACCATATGCAAGTAATATTAGGTAAATAAGAAAAAGTCCTATCAAAATTTCCACAGATATTTAAATTTAATCTACCTGTAGACAAATGCAAACAGGATAAATGTAAATGTGACAAAAACACAGAGACGAGACATAACGTACAAAAAGAAAAACATCAGTTACCGCCTTAGAACAAGACGACCTTCGTTAACCTAAGGTCCTAGCTGTCACAACTGCAGACACACATTGTCTTATTTACATTGATACGTATGCAGGTTAGGCATAGTGTTCAATTGGATTTAACCTGCTGAAGCATGTCTAATCAGAATGACATGTATAGACCGAAATTGTATTGTAGAGGATATTTGATAAAAATGTGCCTCTTCAACGATATTAAACTAAACCTTTTCAAATTTTGGTATATGCTGCAGTACTTATAAGACAACTCATATTCCCTTATTCATGGTTCTTATTAAGTCACATATCTTTTGAGAAAAGGGTTACTTGTACAATTACCAGTACATAGACATTGTAATTAAATAATCAAAAACCAATAGTTTTGTGTTATAACATCAGTCTCAGGGTTCTCAATAAGAGCCGGCCGCCGGCTGAAATGGCCGTTGAAAGTCAATTTTCGGCCGGTTGAAATTCTTAAAGTTTCAAAATTCGATCGTTGTCCATGCGTGTGTTTTCGCCAATGTCGATGCTTTTCGGCACTTTGTACCCTTTGCGCTATTTAATGCTGTTTCGGAATGCTTTGGATAACAGCGTTATCGCAATGTAGACTGGTTAAATTTTCCAATAATTTGTGATAGCTTAATCTCTCTGTGCAGCGAAAAAGCGAACACAGTCCAATATGTTTTCAAAACGTGACCTGTCAAAATGAAAAAGAGAAAATTGGACGGCCTGTCGACTTTGTTTAAATATTTCACGGCCAGTAGGGACTTTCAGAGTTGATGCTTTGTGTGTTCGGTCCCTTGTTCTTGTTTGCATACTAAGAATTTTAGGGCTTTAACATAATCCAGTAAATAATCCGTTGCTGTGCAATTCTTAAATTTTGAACAAACCGCTTTAAGCATTCGTGTGTGGCTTGGCCTTTTGTAGGGCTTATCGAAGTTCTTTGTTTTGTATAAATTATTTGATAAAAAAGAGACTATTTGCGTATGGTAAATACTGAATGAAATAAAAGAGTTAAGAAACTTCAAACAATATCAACAAATAGTCTGTGGATCTGAGAGTGATGATGACTGGGACAATACTTTTGCTTAACTTGTAAAAATATTAGTAAGCCTGAAGAGATGAGGTTGAGTCTGTTTGTTAGTATTACTACTATGACTGTTTATGTACAGTATAATTGTAAACATGATTTTTCGGTTCTAGGAATTTATTCATGTCACAAGTGTCATGAATTTTCCAAAAACAGGTACCTAATAACTTATAAAAGTAAGCTCTTGCTTTTTTTTGTTGACTATTTTTTATCATATGATACTTGTCTAAGTTTTGACTGGAACATTTAATTTTATTAAATGAACTCCAATTACTTTTCTGTCAGTTGCTACAAAAGTTATTCTTTAGAATTGTTGATAAAGGCCGAATCATTTTCATGATGATGAGTATCAGATTTTATAAATGTTCAGTGCAAAACAATGTGTTTTAGTATCCATATTGCATAGTAGTATCATACTGCCATGTAATAAAGATACTTTAAACACAAGTTTGCACTAAAATATGCCACAAAATGGCTTTCAAATAGTGTTATTTGAATAGTATAGATATAGCCCGAAATGCAGGAAATGAAGCCTGAATTTCAAAAATTTTACGGGGGAGCATGCCCACGGGCCCCACTAGCAGGCCTGCTAGATCGTATTGGGCCTGCTGGACTGAAACTTATTGAGAACCCTGCAGTCTGAATATTCATGTTAAACAGTAAAAATCATTTTGAGTCAGGAGTCACACTTTTATGTATACACGATATTAAATTGTTTTGTTTTTAAAGTAAATAAGAAAATGTCCTATCAAAATTTCCACAGATATTTAAATTGTATCTACCTGTAGACAAAGGCAAACAAGGTAAATATAAATGTGACAAAAACACAGAGACGAGACATAACACACAAAAAGAAAAACCATCAGTTACCTCCTTGCAACGGTCAATCGGCTAAAGGGCCGACTGGCGTGCTTAAACCTGGTTTGTGGAGCGCTCGCTCCAACCTCGCACTTCCTGAAGGTTTTTCTATCAAGAATTTCTCGCTGTTAGCCAATCAGCGTATCCCAAACTGGGAAAATACCATCGCGTCATTGTTTTTGCCACAGCGCGTCACATATTATGTGAATCGACTGGTTTATGTTTCTATTTTCATACTTCGTGGTTTGCCAATAGATATTGCAAACCAGTCTCTAACATTTTGTTCGTACCTAACTTTTCGATCCTAGCGGCGTAAGTAAAATGAGTAATAGGTAAATAAGCAAAGGTCCTAAGAATTGAACGGAAATTTGTTTGTTTTTGATATTTTTGGACGTTTTTGTGGGTTGTTTTTGATGAAATTAGGGAAAATGCTACTTCGGCGTCATTGGGAAGGGTCCATTCCCGGAATTGGGAAGGGTCCGGTCGCGAAATTGGGAAAGACCGGTACCGATTGGGAACGGGTCCGTTTACCGGACTCGGCTAAAGAAGGAAAAAAAAAACGCTGTGCACGGGGGGATTTTTTACAACCGCCACACTGCACAAGTAACATTGTTGTGATCATGAATAAGAATATATAAAATATATAAGTCCTATGAGCATTGCAACAAATACAAAATTGAAAAGAAACGGACGAAGTTATTCACATGCACGCCAAATGTAAATGTGAAAACAAATCCGTGATGAGTCATTAAACAATAAGAGCAAACCCAACAGTTACCGCCTTGGAACGGTCAGTCGGCAATATGGACCGACTGGGGTGCTTAATACGATTTTACAGAGCTCTAACCTCGCACTTCCTGATGGGTTTCTCGAATTCAAGCAATGAAAAGAAAACCGATCCATTTGAATAAGTATCCAAGCGCTGACGTTTTGATTGACAAGTTATGACGAGAGTAGTGACGTCATTGAAAAATAATGTCCACATGGTATTTAGAAGAGAGATTGGTGAGACATGAGATAAGGTAACATTCAATGGTACAGCATATTAGTTGATGTGGTTACTGGCTCTTCTACAATAGAACAATTGCTGATCTAAGTCGGGTATGTTGATGTCCATGGCAATTCTAACTTTGATTTTTTTTATGCGAAGGATGTCCTAGAAAAGTCTGGAAGTCCTAATGCAGAAACAATCACTTCTCTTATCACCGGTGAGCTGAAAGCTTGTGGGCTGAGCACACAATATCTATGCGGATCTGGATCTATTGGAGCCAGCGTAATGACAGGTGCCCATGATGGAGTTGGGGGAAGGCTTCAGAATCTGTCAAAATCTATGCTGCGAAGCCACTGCATTAGTCACCGTCTGCCGTTAGCTTGTGGCGATTCGAATGATGAAGTGAAGTATGTTACCACAGTTGAGACAAACTTACGACAAGTTTGGAAATGGCTAGAATATCCAAAGAGATGTGCTGCATTCATTAAAGTTTGTACATACCTTCACAAAATTGATCTTACTTCTAATCCTTACAAACGCAAGAAGATGTGGAAGAAATTAGCAGTAAAAGTACAGAAAGCATGCCGTACCAGATGGCTGTCTACAGTTCAAATCATTTTCAGTGTTTGCAGGAACTTCGTAGCTTTGATTATAACATTGAGGCAGTTTAAGGAGCATGATGCTACAGCAATAGGACGCCTTAAGAGATGAACAATTGCAAGTTTCTTGGCAGCATACTTCTGTTCAATGCCATCCTTCCACACCTGAATGCACTCAGCAAGTTGTTCCAGAAAGAACATACATGTTTTACATCCATCAGACCTGCCCTGGAAGCGACCAAAGCTGCTCTCACAGCAATCAGAAATACATATGACATAGAACAAGAACTTGCACTAGCCATTCGGGCTGATGGAGCATTTGGTGATCTTGAATTGGAACTGTCAGAAGCAGAACCAGTGCGGAAATTTCTAACAGGTTTTCTTACCAATTACACTTGTGCACTAGAACGCAACCTTGACCGCAGATTTTTAGAAGCTTCTCCTGTTCTTCAAGCATTTTCAGTGTTTGATCCTACTGCCTTGCCCGATAAAAGAGACATTGCGTTCACAGAATAAGGTCAACATGAAATGGAAGTACTGAGCAATCAATTCCACTTTGACACCAATGAGACTCCCGCTCAATGGCAAAATTTTAAGTACCAAATGACAGATTGGAACATACCAGAGGACGTTTTGCGTGGCAATGACATTTTACCCACCCACTATGTACTGAGGAAACTGGTAAAAGAGCAGGCAGTGTACAAGATTGGCTTCAACAGGCTTGTTGAACTTGCACAAATATGTTTGACACAGCCACTGTCAAATGCAGTCGTAGAGCGTGCAGCAAGTGCAGTGAAACGGGTGAAGACAAGACTAAGAAGTTTACTGAAAAATGACATGTTGACCAGTCTACTACATGTACACATCATTCTCCATGGACCACACAAGAAGTCTGTTGAGTGTCATGTTTTACTTATGGAGGCCACAGACATTTGGAGGAAAACACACGTACAGAACCTTCCTCCACTAAAGAGACTCCCGCTGGTAGGTGGATATCAACACACTGACAGTCTCTATTATCCAATGGCCACAGCAGAATGCTGGGTACAAACAGTCTGTGGAGGTTAGTTAAATGCAATTTGCAAACAGAAAAAATGTAGATTGTAAGTTTTCAATTTCAACTAGTGTTCTAACTTCTTTAATTTAAGGTTATGAACATGAAAATTAATATAGGTTCTGGAATTAAAGATTAAGAAATTAAAGTAAAATTTTAGCTTTATTCTACTTGTGACAAAATAACACAATACACCTGGTATTTAGTGCACTTTTATTGAATTTAATTTAACAAATTTACAACTGAATGATGATGACAGTTACATCACCACTGTTGAAGAATTAGATCAGTATGTCCAGGTGCAGGTCCAACAAGTCACCGGAGATGAGGACAGTTTCAAAAATGCTCTTCTTGCCCTTGATATGGCAGAATCTGAGGTATCTGTAGTTGAGTTTGATGACTCTGATTTTTAAACTGTCATTTTATAAAAGTGATAAATTTTGAACAATAATTTTGGTTTTGTATAAAAATGTAGATTTTAAAAGACAACAAAATAGCTTTAAAATGCACAAAAATGCACCATTCTGCACCGTTAAAACAAAAAGAAATTCGGGGGAGGCCACCCGGCCCCCCTAGCAGGAGGGGAAAACCCTCCCGTACCCTCCCCCTCGCCGCAAACCTCGCCGCTTCGCGGCTTGACATATGATAATACAGCCTGCTACTTATAAAAATAGCCTGCTACTTTTTTTATTTTCTGGAGAACACTGCTGGTCATTTTTTTCTTGATTCAAAAAGTTAATTTCATTAACTATTAACGTTAGAGAGACAGCTTGCAACCTCTTTATGTGCTCCTCAAATGTCTTTGTGTACACAAGAATGTCATTCAAGAAGGTCAAACACTCTTCAAGTGTTGATCCCCATGCATCTTTCTATCAGACGTTGGAATGTAGAAACGTTAACTGCAAAGACCAAATCACAGCCTATTTATTTCATTGAACACGAAGTTTCTACAGTTGAATCCAGTATACTGTTTTGATGAATGTGAGTGCCACATTCAAACCTGTAGGCAGCTCCTGTTAAGGAGTCTACAATGTCATCAAACCATGACAACTTATTGAGCGTCCTTCTTCGTTTTGACATTAATGTGGCGCCAGTCAATATAGAATCTCAACGAGTCATCTTTCTTCCTCACTAAGACAATATTTAATCTGAATAGTGACTCGGTTGTGTTGTATTTCTTCATTATATAGACCAGGTGGAATTCTCATCTAGGGCTTATTTAAAAGGTTCAGCATCTACTCACTTCGAAGATCACTTGCTGCGTGTAAGTGATACAAATGTCGATTTTATTTCATCATTGTTTCTGTTAAACAAAATCAATGCCAGAACTGTTCATGCATAATGCAATCACTTATCCTGAGATACCTATGTGTTATTTTAGAGCAAAATCTCTACAACCATTTCAAAATTCAATTTATGGTCTTCAAGCATAGTCACAGTAACATTAGTATTGTAATCAAAGTATGGTAAAATGTACGGAATGACATTTATTGCGATTGCAACGCAAAATATATTACTTTTTAAAACGGTTTGACCGAATGAACGGTTTAAAAATCTAAATCTACATTTTCCTTTCTAATTTAGAAATAAATGAAAAAAATGTTTTATGACTCACGAAGCTAAGAAGTTTTGATAATTTTAATTTTAAAATGTGTTTCTATGTTTGGCGCAAAAGAAACTCTAGACATGTATTTAGCTAAAAAAGGAAACGATTTATTTAAAGAACAGTACACACCTTCTGATACACATTCATGGTCGGTACTAAAATATAAATCGTACAATAAATCACAAAATACTGCCTTAAATGGATATGTTCATATAATAAGTCTATCTAAAATGTACATTTCTCTTCTGTGATTAATGGTATAGGCCCACAAGAATTTACTAATTCTGTCGCATGCTTAAACTCAATTAATATCAAAGCGACTCTCATAGATAAAAAAATTAAATACCACCACATATTGTAATGCGAAATGTCCTAGATGGAAGAGATATGCAAATTATTTACTCAAAGGTCCGAAGGTCAGGTCACGCTGACCTGTCAAAGAAACAGGACAGTGTATAAGAATTAAATGTCTAGCAAGTGAACAAATTTCTCAACAATCATGTTTTCAACATTTACTATACCCGTTAAGTAATGTTCTCAGAAGGCTGGTGTTTTCTTTTGTTAAAATTATCAGTATATGTCTTGCCGTGACCTGTCTGTACTTAACAGAGCTCCGGAAAAGTAGACAGACAACTTTCCAAGAAGGGAGTACAATAAACGTTGTATTATCGTTTTTCCATGTAATATGTTTAATCGCACTGTAAACTATATATAATTAGAACACTTTACCTAACAAGGAAAAACAAGTTTATGGCTGGAAATGCCATCCATAAATGAGTTTACTACGAAAATAAATAAATTTAAATTACAACAAAGAACTTAAACGAACGCTTATTTATGTTTTATATAAATATATAGCTTTGCATGTGGTATGGGTCTATATTTATTTGACAACTGTGTGTGTTAAGACAAAGTGTCGTAATACTTACCGTGATAACATTATTGATGAAGCATGTTGCCAGATGAAATGATTTCCAACGTTTATTATTTAAGGAACGGTTCTTGTACCAGGCGTTTTTACACCCATTGTAATATGTTTACCATAATGAAGGATTGCATTTGATTCATTTTGGCACTTACTAGAAACAGAAATGCACAGACATGTACAGTGAAGTTGCCATGCCCGAAGCATTGTTTTTAAATGTCACAGTCGATTTAGTGAAGGTTGGACTAAAAGTGCACAGCATGGACGGAAACCATACATGAATGCCGATAACGTTGAGGCAACGAAAGACGTCAGTGACTGCGACAGACGTAAGGCAGTGAGATAGTGTACTGGGATAAGCAAGTCCAGTGTTCAGAAGATAGTAACTACTCAGGTGAAAATGTCACATGTGAGCGCTCGGTGGGTTCCAAAATTTTTAAAGGAAGAAGAAAAACAGGTTCGGGTTTCAACCTCCAGCACATGTCTTCGTAAGGTTGAAAGTAACAGCTCATACGAACCCGAGGACAAACGGATGTCGATGGTGTGGAAAAATCATAACAGTCCCCCACCAAAGAAGGCAAAAGCTATGAAGTCCACGGTAAAAGTGATGTTTATCATAATCCTGTACATTAGAGGGATCGTCCTGGTACACATCGTTAAGCCCGGGGGAACAATCAATGCATATTACTATTCAAAGGTAAATTATTTCTCATAATTAAATAAATTTTACTATAATAAAATATACAACTGTAAAATAAAAATGACATCATACCTAACACGACTATATGAAAACAGTGACTTGGACTTAGGTTTTATTTACTTGACCGGACAGGTCGTTAAGACTATATGAAAACAGTGATTTAAAGCCATAATTGGACAGTCACTGTTGAATTTCTTGTCTCTTCATCTCTCCAGTCGTGCCCTATATACATGTAGGCGTGGCAACATGAACAGTCTTCATGCCCTTTACGTGAGATTGCACAGTAGGTATAACGTCGGGATTTTTGGTACCTTTATTATATATAATATGTCAACTGCGGATATATCCTCGGCTTTTTATGACATGTTTTTTTAACTTATTAGCTCTTAGCAATACTACATTTTATTTTGTTGGCAGGTTGTTTTCTAAAATTCGATGTTTTCTTTCGTATTTTTTATATTTCACTTTTGACACTTTTGGCATATGACTTCATAGCATTGTAAGCCATAATTAAATTGATCTTATTATATATCAGCGCTTGGGCTGTTTATTTCAAACTAATCTCTCATTTGGAACTTTTACGTTGCCGAGGCTTTTACTTACTGTACATACTGTACATATGTTGATAGTTTGTTTTATTATTAGATATTATCTGTTTTAACTCCCGATGCGGGTGCTTACTGTTGTTTCACTTTGACGGGATATTGTTATTTATTTACCGTAAATCGCATTTTCTGTTGACGTAAATAAAAGGCATGGCTGCTACGAAAAATGACAATCGTCCAAATTATTCAGAATATATGCAGGTAATGCTTCCGTAAAAGCGTATTATGAAAGAGCAATGGATAACTTTTAAATACAAGCATTGTTCTTTTAAAAAAAAACAGTAGATTTTAAGTTAAACCATGCACGTTAAGATGTCCAAAACCTTAAATGGCACATCGTCTCGAATTTTGATCCCATGTTGTTGTTTTTTTCTGTTGCCGTCTTGGTCCCGATTGAGAATCGTTTTTCTAAGTGAGTAATCAATATTTTTAATGTTATAAACAGAAATACTTCAGTTTAGATGGTTATATTAATAACAACACTGGTCACAACAGTCTGAAACAAAACTGAAAATTGTCATTTACTGTATTTTAAGTGGGTGGGGAATGATGATGTGTACCATTCATTAGTGCATAACATTTCATAATTATGAATTAAGTCGCTTGTTTAGACAAGTTTATCTAGACAGTTTTTATAACAGTGGTTAACAATAATATCTTTTATGTGTACACATTCTTTCATAGTAAATTATTTTACTTGTTTTATATATACAGAATAAAACAAAGGCAGCCCCAGGATGAGCCACAACAGTAAATGCTACCGCAAACGACTAAAAACCGATGGTCTGCCAAAACATTTTGGGTTTTTGCCAAGCCTAAGCTGTCCTCAGAATGCTTTCAATTTTTCTGTGGAAAATGAGCCATTAATTGCAGAAAAAATAGTCAAAACAGTCTCTCTATCATCGTCATGAGCTCTTACACGTGACACAACCTGTAATTGAATAATTTGTCTGCAACTTGCTCTAAGACTGCTGTAAGCGACAGTTCCGTTGATTTTTTTTAATGTCTCTGAGGTTTGTTCTCAAACTGTTGGAAGTGACACATCCAGTAATTTGTATAATGTGTCTGCAACTTGCTCTCAGACTGCTATAAGTGACAGTTCCGTTGATTTTTTAATGACTCTTATGTTTGTTCACAAACTGTTGGAAGTGACACATCTAGTAATTTGTATAATGTGTCTGCAACTTGCTCTCAGACTGCTGTTAGCAACAGTTACGTTGATGATGTTTGTTCTCAAACTGTTGTAAGTGAGCAATCTAGTGATTCTCATAATGTGGCTGCAACTTGCTCTCAGACTGCAGTTAATGACAAACCAAAATCTTATAAACAGAGCATCAAAAAACCAGAAGAAAAGAATCCGTGTACAAGAATCTTGTCAAAATATGAACTCTATTATGAATGGCTGTATTACAGTGTGAGTAAAAATGGATACTTGTGCAAATACTGTGAATTGTTTGGTGGGTCAAAAACTACTGGAACTCAGTCCATCTTCGTCACAGGCACTGCCATAGGTGATCACCCGTTTAGAAAACTGGAAAAACACCAAAACTCTGACATTCATAAAGAGGCCAAGGAGAAGCATATAAGAAGCAAATCTGTGGGGTTATCAGTGTTTGAATTGAGTTTGAAACAAAAAAATGACCACCAAATGGTTAAATTAACAGAAACTATATGAAAGCATTGATTGACACTATTTTTCTTGTGATCAAGAATCGCTGGGCATTAGATCGAGTTCCAGATATAATGGAAAAAGCCTGTAAAAGCCTTCGATGCCCATCCATTACCAAATTCAAATCGGTCAACAAGTCAGTTGATTATACTTCTTCTACATCGATATCAAATATCATCGAAGCTATCAATAGCTATCAATAGCTACAGGGATCCGTCGAATTCTCAGAAGTCTCTATACATCTGAAGGTACACAATTGATAAAAATAACCTGGTGAAATAAATTCTAATTATATTACGTCTAATCTAATAATTGTGAAACCCTTATAATCCAAGATATAAGCCTTACAATACAATCTTGGTCTGCGGGTTTGAAGAAATGTTGAAATGTTAGTCCATGGCACCTTACACATTTATGTTTACTTTTGTTCTTTCCGTTTTGTTCTTTACCGTCATAATTTATTATTGACTTGTGATAGATAATAATGTTATGCATAATTTTAAACAGAAGCTGGTTGACTCACTTGAAGGAGTGGCAGTCAGATTTGAAAACACACTAACTGACAACAACAACACTTCGCTGAACCTGTCAAAGCTGCCGGACCTGTTCATGGAAATTGATGAAAGAACAGTGTTCTCAAGAAGACTTAGGTATTTAGTGTTATTGGTCTTAAGATTTAAGCTTTTGTGCTTTTATAATGAGTTTTAAAACCTAGTGTCCTAATAACTGTTGTTTAACTATTATCCTGTACCTGCATTTAACAGCCAGCCCAATGTATTCACTTTTACCTGGCTACTCAACCTTTTTTTAAATTTGTCCTTCAGAAAGGCTGATCATGTCTATAGTCAAGAACAAGTTGTTCATGACCTAGCTGTGCCCATGATTCGCAAACTATTAGCGGAGCTCCAAGATGGCTTTCATACATCACCAGTCCTGGGAGCATTTTCCGTATTCAACCTGAAGAATGTGCCCGAGAGAATGACTGAGCTTGCTAGTTATGGCAAGGTAATTTTTTTATAAAAGCATTTACCCTAAACTTTTGATAAACAATTAATTAATGTTGTATCACTTTGCAATAGGTAAATAAGAAAAGGTCCTATCAAAATGTTCACAGATATTTGAATGTTTTATCTACCTGTAGACAAAGGCAAACAAGGTAAATGTAAATATGACAAAAACACAGAGACGAGACATAACACACAAAAAGAAAAACCATCAAATACCGCCTTGGAACGGTCAGTCGGCAAAAGGGCCAACTGGGGTGCTTAAACCTGGTTTGTGGAGTGCTCCAACCTCGCACTTCCTGAAGGTTTTTCTATCAAACAAACAGTGTAAATAAAAATATCCCGTCAAAGTGACACAACTAACAGTAAGCACCTGCATCGGGAGTTAAAGAATATAATGAACATATGTCTGATAAATGGTACAGTGGCTTTTCTTCAGTTTTGATTTGTAAATGCACACTGGGAGGTGAATTGAATTTAAATTACAATACATTATTGAATCTATAAATAAAATCAAAGGAGTCCATCCAAATACTGAACTCACATTATGGTGAGAGAAAAGACGACACTTTGGCGGGTCACAAATCCCAAGCGCCACCACTAGTGGATCCGTTGTCTGACAGCAGAGTTTGAAGGCTTCAAACATATAATGTATCTCACAATGGTAGCAGCACAATGTTGGCTTGTTTCCTACAGTTATTTTTAAACAGGTTTTAACTTGGTTGTTGTTGAACCTCGTATTTAGCATGCATGATCTGCTTCCACAAGTTAAAATTCAATTGTTTTATGTTCATTTAGCTTTGTATGCTTTTTCTTTGAGATTAAAAACACAACCGGCAACAAATTTGTATTTAATGATAATGGAATTTATCTACATGTATTTTCTTTTTTTATTACAAATTGTAGTGTCTGGTTAGGTTAAATAATTATTTATGTGTAACTTGTAAATTCATGTTTTTAATTACATGTACAATGTAGTTAATGCTTGTTCATTGCTTAATTCAGCCACTACAAATGTAGATGCTTAAACTTTTAAAATTAAACTTAAATTGATCTTTGTCAAACTATTTAATGTGAAACTTTAGGAATGTTCAGTAGTGACTGTCTATTTTTAATATGTTCAGAAACAGGAACCCAGATGCAGACTGTGACATGCTACAAGAGATGCTCAGAGATCCGCAGCTTAAAGAAACATACATGTGCATTTACAAGCTGCTTCTGTTGAGCCGCCTAATACCTACAAGCAGAACATCTGTCGAAAGGCTGTTTAGCGTTATGAATGCCCTCTGCACTGTGAACAGGAATCGACTGGGCCAAAACACTTCAAACTCTATCTTGAGAATTTGCTGTGTTGGGGTGAAAAAACTAACAGACAAACGACAAAATGATATCATCAGCATTTTCAAAAGGATGAAATGTAGAGACATTCAGCTTTATATTAGTTTGTATTTTGCCTACAAAGATGCTTAGAACTGGTGATCCTATAACAATGGTTATTTGACTAACTGCATTCATGTGATTTATATATGTGTTAAAACTTGAAAACCCAACATAAAATATGAGAAACAGTTGTTTATAAGGTAACAATTATGATCAGATATACATGTAGTTTTCAACTTTTTCTACACCAAAGTGATACATTTTATTGCACCATCACTTTGCTGAAACATTATCATGTTTCAAATAAACATGCTGATAAAACAATTTTAAGACGTTTATCACTTTATTCCTCTCAAGTCAATAAAATTACATACACAGAATGCAAAACCATTCATATTTATGCAAATATTGTAATATATTCACATTGTACATGAAATTCCCAATTGGCCTAATTTTACGACGCGAAAATTCCCAATTTGGCACTTTTCACGATTCGAAAAAATTCCCAATTTGATGGTACCGGACCCATTCTCAATGAGGCAAAAAACGCTGGTGCATGTAATCTATGTTGTCATTTTAATTCACCCTATAAGGATTGTTACGTGTATTTCCTTTGATGGACATTAGACTTTGGTTACTCAATTCCATCTCCGCATGAACAGGATGCTACAAGCATTTACTCTTCTCTGGTAATTATTTTCTTGATTCAAAAAGTCAATTTAGCTATTTGTTAACGTTTTTTGTAGGTCTTCTAATCGAAATAATACCTTTCTCTCTTCTAAACACCATGTGGACATTATTTTTCAATGACGTCACTACTCTCGTCCTAACTTGTCAAACAAAACGTCAGCGCTTGGACACTTATTCAAAAACATCGGTTTTCTTTTCATTGCTTGAATTCGAGAAACCCACCAGGAAGTGCGAGGTTAGAGCTCTGTTAAACCGGTTTAAGCACCCCAGTCGGTCCATAATGCCGACTGACCATTCCAAGGCGGTAACTGTCGGGTTTGCGCTTATTGTTAAATGCCTCATTACGGATTTGTTCTCACATTTACATTTGGCATGCATGTGAATACCTTAGTCCTGTTTCTTTTCAATTTTTGTATATGTTGCAATGCTCATAGGACTTTGTCTTATATATTCTTATTCATGATCACAACAATGTTACTTGTGCAGTGTGGCGGTCGTAAAAAATCTCCCCGTGCGTGTAATCTATGTTGTCATTTAATTCATCCTATAAGGATTGTTACGTGTATTTCCTTTGATGGACACTGAACTTTGGTTCTTAAATTCCATCTTCACATGAACAGGATGCTACAATCATTTATTCGTCTCTGGTCATGTTTGTTCATGATTCAGAAAGTTAATTTTATTTGTGGTCAACCATTTTTGTGTTGTTTTTCAAATCGAAATAATACCATATTCCTTTTCTGAACACTATGTGGACATTATTTTTCGATGACGTCACTACTTTCGTCATAACGTATAGAAAATATCAGCGCATGGACATTTTGTTTTCAAATAGATTGTTTTTCTTTTCGTTACTTCCATTTGAGAAACTCGTCAGGAAGTGCTAGGTTAAAGCTGTGTAAAACCGGTTTAAGCACCCTAGTCGGTCCATATTGCCGACTGACCGTTCCAAGGCGGTAACTGTCGGTTTTGCTCTTTTCCTTAAATGACTCATCACAAATTTGTTCTTACTTTTCGCTTGGCTTGCATGCGAAATACCTTTGTTCTGTGCCTTTTCGGAGTTTGGTATATTTTGCAATATTCATAGGACTTTGTCATATATTCTTATTTATGATCACAACAATGTTACTTGTGCAGTGTGGCGGTCGTAAAAAATCTCCCCATGCATTTAATCTATGTTGTCATTTAATTCATCCTATAAGGATTGTTACGTGTATTTCCTTTGATGGACATTGGAGGACTTTGGTTCCTCAATTCCATCTCCGCATGAACAGGATGCTACAAGCATTTACTCTTCTCTGGTATTTTTTTTTCTTGATTCAAAAAGTCAATTTCACTAACTGTTAACGTTTTTTGTAGGTCTTCTAATCGAAATAATATCAATCTCTCTTCTAAACACCATGTGGACATTATTTTTCAATGACGTCACTACTCTCATCGTAACTTGTCAATCAAAATGTCAGCGCTTGGACACTTATTCAAATGTATCGGTTTTCTTTCATTGCTTGAATTCGAGAAACCTATCAGGAAGTGCGAGGTTAGAGCTCTGTAAAACCAGTTTAAGCACCCAAGTCGGTCCATATTGCCGACTGAGCGTTCCAAGACGGTAACTGTCGAGTTTGCTCTTATTGATAAATGACTCATAACAGATTTGTTCTCACATTTACATTTGGCGTGCATGTGAATACCTTAGTCCTGTTTCTTTTCAATTTTTGTATATGTTGCAATGCTCATAGGACTTTGTCTTTTATATTCTTATTCCTTATGCTTCAACACTAGACTAGAGTTGCGACGTTCAAGCTCACATTTGAATATTCCGACATGACTTGTTGCAATGCTGTGCTCTGTAACGGCACTGTGCTTGAAATTTGTGGATGGAGAAACGTTGAATGTGTTCAGTTTATTAAAGTTGTTGGAAGTGTTGTGAATACGACACAGAAGACAAAACATGCCGCTTCCTTCAAGGTAAATGAGCCACCAAATTCCTGTATTCTCACAAAAGGCTGTCTGTCAACAAGTTGTGTTTAAACATGTTTACACTTCGCTTTTTCTTATCTGGATTTTTACTTTTAGGAATTTTATCAGTTCGAATTCTCTCAACTTCAGACTTGGTCAATTCACTACATTTACCCGAACACAGATAGAAGCTGTGAAGCTTTCCTTCATTTAAACCAGCATCTTCAAAATACTCTTTTAGTAACTAGGTAGCTTGTGATTCAGGCATTATATTTTTGCAAACAATCTTTGGAACAGTACTGATCTGTTTATCAGGAATACCTGTACATGACTGACAGGGTTGTGCTGTTTCAGAATCTTGCAAATTCTCTATCTCAGCTTGGGTTTGCTGTGATTCAGAATCCGACCCTGGAAATTTAATGACAAGTTTTAATTACAAGTTTTAGTATTGTAAATTCGAATTGGAATTTGACCACTTCAAAGGACCATTTTGCAGAATGTATAAGTGATTACAAATAAAATCAGAAACCAAAGTTCGCAGTTACAACCTGGTCAACTCATGTAACTATAACTCTATATCTATAATATCATACTGCAAAGTAAGATGATGGTTGGAGATTAAATAGGTTTTATAACCCTGATTTGATTTTAAAAAAAACTGCAAGTTTTTAAGCAACTTTTGAAATAAAAGTGATATATTTGGGGGTCTACACTAGGGTCTACATCTCTGTTCCAAAAGTAAATGTTTCTTCAATTATACAGTATCATTCTTTACTTTAAAAAATCATCAAATCATCAAATTAATTTGTTTTCTTAAAAGTGGAGGACAGTGTTTAGTTACTTATTGTCAGGAAAATATCAATTTCAAATTTTCCGTATTGCTGGATGGGTGGGGTATGGCCGGCATAGATATGATTTACAAAATATAACTTAGTTGAAGTAAAACTGAAAATCACCTGCATGCAATCATTCAATATTGAAGTGTACATATTACCTTTCGTCCAAAAATCTGACATTTTTCTCTGATTTGTTTGATTTTCAATTTTTATTTTCCTTTTTGGTGGCATTTGAGAGGCTTATATACGTATATTTTGCGAAGAATGCAGACGAAACATCTATTTATAGCTTACTCAATCGGGTACCTCGGATAATTCTCCGAGGATGGAATTACCCGTAGAGTTCCGATTGATAGCTTACCGTATATGCATTTTTCACGGATACACACGACTTTGTTATTACCAGTTTGGCGGAAAATGTCGAAGAAAGACGAATGCTCAGTTTATGAATTTCGGCATCATTTGGAAACCATACGTACTGTCTGCATGCGACCTGCGCAAACGGATGCGCAGTAAAACATTAACATCCGGGAAGTGTTTTGTCGATACTTTTGTCTATGTATTTTTGGTTTCTGTTAATGCGAAACCGTTTTTTTATTTGTGGTGAAAATTATTTTTTTTGAGAAAGTAGCCGGCGCTCACTTCTTAAGTATCGGGCGATACCGCCGGTGCTTCTAGAAAACATTCTTTACGCGTACACTTTTCCTACCAGTGCTGTTAAGTGTATTATATGCAATCTGTTATCCTTATTTGAGCATTTCCAGCATTCCCTCTTTTGCACGTACACAAACCGTGGATCATGCGATTCGCGAAAAAGGAATTGGAGGCTGGTGCTGGGGACGTACCCTATCTGGCGGTAGTGCCGGAAGTGTGATATTCTGCAAAAGAGCTTTACGCCTACACTTTCTATACCAGTGCTGTTCAGTGTATTATATGCAATCTGTTATTCTTATTTCGGCATTTTCAGCATTCCCTCTTTTGCGCGTACAGAGCTTTGGATCGAGCGATTCGCGAAAAGGGGATGGGAGGCTGGTGCTAGGGGCGTACGATATCTGGCGTAGTGTCGGAAGTGATATATTCTGCAAGAGAGCTTTACGCGTACACTTTTTTTACCAGTGCTGTTCAGTTTATTATATGCAATCTTTTATCCTTATTCGAGCATTTTCAGCATTCCCTCTTTTGCTCGTACACAACCTTGGATCATGCGATTCGCGAAAAAGGAATGGGAGGCTGGTGCTGGGGACGTACCCTATCTGGCGGTAGTGTCGGAAGTGTAATATTCTGAAAGAGAACTTTAAGCGTACACTTTTTTTTACCAGTGCTGTTCAGTATATTATATGCAATCTGTTATCCTTATTTGAGCATTTTCAGCATTCCCTCTTTTGCACGTACACACCTTGGATCATGCGATTCGCGAAAAAGGAATGGGAGGCTGGTGCTGGGGACGTACCCTATCTGGCGGTAGTGTCGGATGTATGATATTCTGCAAGAGAGCTTTATGCGTACACTTTTAGTACCAGTACTGTTCAGTATATTATATGCAATTTTTTAGCCTTATTTGAGCATTTTCAGCATTCCCTTTTTTGCGCGTACGCAACCTTGGATCAAGCGCTTTGCGAAAAAGGAATGGAAGACTGGTGCTGGAGACCTGCCCTATCTGTTGTTTATTATAAAAAACTTTTGACTCACAGACGAAATATTATAGCACATTCCTAATACAAATTAAAACAGTCTACAACACATCATTTTTAGAAAGCCCTAAAGCTTACATGAAAGAAACATAAACAATTACGTATATTCCCGCAAGCACTAATGAAATTGTATGATCTCATTAGACCGAATAGCCCAAACGAACGACCAATGGATAATTTGATTACTGTGTTTACCGCCACAATAACAGAATGTCAGTTATTTGGAGACGGATAGAATCCGTTTTTATCCATTCGCATCTCTGCAATGCCTGTCTATCATCCGTTAAATCTGTTTACTGTCAGGCGATGGCTGTTGATGTAATTCGATCTTAAAGGTTTTTTAAATAGTTAGTTACTTACGTAGCAATGTCGGAAATCATCTTAAAATAACATTCGAATAACGTTCATCCGAAAAACCTGTAACTGTATTAGGGCTGTGTTATGCACCTCACAGTCAGTGTTTATCATTTAAAAAGTACTCACAGGAAAAAACACAAACATCACTTACTAACAATCAAGTTAAATGCAAAGACGCATTGAAAGTATTGTACTTTTCTTATTCAGTTAAGGCATAAACACTTATAATAATAATTTACTTCATTATGATGTCAGCACTTATCAGGTTTCCTTTAAGGAAGACAACTCTGATTGTCCTAAAATTATAAGTTAAAGAGTTGTCATTTCGAAACAACACGATCGCTTGTGTGACAGGGTTTCCTGTAATTGAATCAATGCAAACATTCTAAATTCTGTTTGTTTTCCTTTTGTTCTATTGAAGCGTATATCAATGACTGTCGTAACATGTGACGTGCCAACAAGGTGACCCAACTGAGTGTATACATACACCATGGTCGCAATCAGACCTGGCAGCGATGTAGGTCGTCGACTCATGGTATAAGGGAGCCCAAGTTCAAGCCGAAGTTGCGACTTACTAAAGTGTTGAAAGGTGGACTTGGATAAAGCGTCCTTGATAAAAATATGAAAATTGTACTAGTAGTTCTAGAAGGACTAGTTGGCCAGGTGTCAGGATAGTCATGTCAGATATTCACAGTGAAGACAGCATCGCTTCTTTTTTCAAGTGGACTCTGTCTCCGCATAACTGGGACAACTGAACGATTAATAGTGGGACGATGAATCAGAAAATACACTACATCATTCTTTAAAGTATAGCGTGAATACCATTCAAGCTTTTTCATACATGTACTACTCAAAAAGGCGAACACGTTTTGGAGAACTGTTGCACACAATTATTGCTGGCGATATATGAAGACTGTATATGACTAATAAGATACGTATGACTGAACATAGTTTGTATTGTGCTTAAAATAAAATAAAAATGAAATGTATATAACTTATATGTAATGTATATCAATAAATTCCTCATTATGGGCTATGCTTATGACCATGAAAACTTCACCAATTAAATAAGGCCCTACGTGTTTGTCTTCTTAAGATTTTCATTTCTCGATGTCCTTAGTATGGGAAACTGACAATTGGTGTACAGGTCTTTAGAACATTTAAAAACAATGAGTGCACAAATATAATTACAATAAATAATAAATAATGTCATAAACAGCAATACAAAACATTTGACATCACTTTAATGGTGCAATCTAACAGTTGGTCAGTTAGGACTAGACCTAAAAAGGTCCCGCTAAGTGTTGTCCTATAAATATGTGAATTGTGTATAATGACAACCCACTCATAATTATAAACGAGCATTTCCTATGTGAGCTCTGCTGCTCAATTAGTTATTTTTAAACTTAGAAAACCACGTGACCATTAACTTTTGAGATCACCTTAGGTCATCATCCGTGTTATTCGCTGTGACCTGGATGTCACTTTGGCAGTAGTATCCATCGAGATTAGTCATAGATTAGGTAAAAAAGAGCATTGATATCCTTTTTCGTCTTTATGTATGCGTAAGCAAGAGGTCTTTTAGATAGTAAACCACATTTCTCCCAAAGCTGGGGAAATGTTTTGTTTATAAGGTTACACAACTCTATAAATAAACTAAAGTTCTTTAAGTCATCTGTGGACATTGACCGGTCTTGCGATTGCCATGATTAGCTATTATTTAACATACTATATTTTACTGCACTGACTGTTCCATTACAATAAAATGAAACGTATGTGCTCAGAATTGCATTTCAATGTGTAGTGTGGAATTTAATGCAGCGATAAACGACGTTAAAACATGGTGTACATTTAGGACCTGTGCCGTCTTCCGCATTACAATGACAAACAAATAATGATTTATCGTGTCTCCCAATTGTTTTTGTTCTCAGGACGAACACGTAACGGCTAATAAGAAAGAATTACACTCACTCAGTGACACCGTATCACCATCAACATAATCAGTGATAATCATGTCAACCACCACCCTCACTATTACCTCTTCCTGCTACCAAACAACCAAGCATTTAAATAAGCAACATCAGCATGAAATGCAGCAGCTGCAGTTTAATTTACTTGTTTCGGTAAACTGAAACATTCTCCTATCCACCACGTTAATTATAATCGGTAGTGACATATAACGTGGCAGATTGAGAAATACATTACATCATTACATGTTAAGTTCTCGTATTATAACCCTTACAGAAGTACATTATAAGTAGTTAATAGTAGACGTGAAAGAACACAATACAAACAACCGTGCTATGTTCAAAAACATATGCACAAACCATGCACAACGATTCTTGTTAAAATAACACTTCTGGGCTTGATGCTCCTTCGGGTGGAGGGGCGGAGGGGTGGGGGGTGGACAGATAACAACATTAAGTAGTTAACACTATAATCGGTAAACAAATATCAAGATTCGAAAGAATACTAGGTGGGTGTTGAAATGAGAAAAAGTAGGGCCATTTTTTTCTCGGGTTTTGGTTTGGGTTAGGATTTGGGTTAACCCCAACCATAAGCACTCTTCTGGCCAAATAATGCATTAAGATTAAATGAGCAAAATTTGGACGAAAATAAAAAAAAACCCATAAAAATAATAAAATGAACCAAATCATAGTAAAATTAGACCAATCTGTGTTAGACATGTAGGGTATGTACTAACTTTGGAAACTTTTTTTTAATATTGTTTTTAAATAAAAGGAATCTAACCATTTTTACGACCGGTGTCGCTATTTAAAATTTATTAATAAAATCGCACATTTACTAAACGACGAAATGGTGTAACAGAAAGAACAAGCCAGCAACAAACTAGTACAATAATGTTTTATTTTAATAAACAATTACATATATGGCGCAACAAAATAATAAGAAATATATCAGACGTTTTCAACATGTTAACATGGCACATTTGTTTTTGTTGTCGCCTCCCAGGAATGAGTATATTGTAATTAAGGTCACCGACTTTCGTCTCAACAATGTAAGGCCCAAAGTATCTAGCTTGTAATGGTTTTCCTGGGATTGGCAATAGTAAAGGAACCCAGTCACCTGATTTGAAAGATCTAGTTTGAATAGGTAAATCTTTCTTTCATTTTTCCCTGGGCCGCTTTGAGTTTGAACTTGCTAATTCACAAGCTTTTGATAACCTTTCTCGGAAATAAGAAACATACTCAAACAAGTTCAATGATGACTCATCATCTGACAGGAACTTCTCCTTAAGCCGTTTTAATGGTCCACGAACAGAGTGACCAAACACAAGCTCAAATGGACTAAATTCAAGAGACTCCTGTATTGACTCCCTAACTGCAAACATGAGCAATGGGATACCATCATCCCGGTTTTTGTCAGTATCAAAGCAATAAGTACGAATTATGTTTTTTCAATGTCTGGTGTAATCTCTCTAATGCACATTGACTTTCAGGATGATAAGAAGATTCCTAGCTCATGCATGACCTGCTGAAATATACCAGACATGAAATTCGAGCCTTGGTCCGATTGAACTGAATTAGGGAGGCCAACAAATGTAATACCGGACCTGGTACCGCAATCGGTAGAGCGTCGGTTCCAGGTACGGAGGCCTCGGGTTCGATCCCGGGCCGCGACATACCAAAGTCGTTAAAATGTTAGTGGTATAGCTCCCTTGCTAACGCTCAAGCAAATATAAGGGTAGTTCCACGACTGGTTGGCCCGGTGTCAGGATAATGTGACTGGGTGTGGTATCATGCCAGGTGTTCACTGAATGCTATACACAGTGAAGGCAGCAATATAACTGCTTCAAGTGGACACCGTTCCAATTAAACTGAAATACTGTTGGTGGGGCGATAAACCCAATAAACAAATAAATAAACAAACAAATGTAAAGAATTTGACAAGGGCTTTGACTATCAATTTTGACCGAAGCACACATGAAGGTCAAGAGATACTAATTTTCTGACTTTGTCTTAGGCAAAGGTCCAACGCAGTCTATGATTATCCGACTAAACGGTTCATCAAATGCAGGAATGGGCTGTAACGGAGCTTTGGGAATACTTTGATTTGATTTACCAACTATTTGACAAGTGTGCCAAGAGTTGCAATACTGAGACACGTCAGACTTAAGACCTGGCCAGAAGAAGTGGTTTAGGATCTTATTGTGAGTCTTTGTGATACCTAAATGACCAGACATAAATGATCCATGAGCCAGTCTTAAAATTTCTTGTCTATACTGACGGGGAACTACAATCTGATGGTTAACCGCCCAATCATCATCAACTGCAACATCTGGTGGTCTCTATTTTCTCATCAAAACACCATTCCGTACATAATATCCGACGTGCGCACATGAAATCTCATTCTCAGGTAAAACCTTCTCGAAGAAGCAAGGAATAGCAGGATCATTGTGTTGGTCCTGAACAAGTTGCAATCTTGACCTTTTATTTGTCATTGGATGAATGACCATTAGTTGAAAATGTTGACTTATCAGAATGTGACGAACTCACCACTAGACTGTTTCTCCTTTAATTCTAAACTGTCAGAAATGAGGTGACCATTTTTCTTGCAATAATTGCAAGTAACATTGGATAAAGTATTTCGTTCACCAGACGGTTTTTGTCTGTGTGAACTTAACTGACTTGAAAAGCCAGTACAATTACTATTGTGTTTTAACTTAGCATTTGCATGTGGACTTGAATTTGGTATTTCTTGTAGTGCTAAGCGTAGATCTGAAGTTTGGTTAAGGAACAAATGAGACCTTGTGAGTCAAGAAATAGTCATCAGCCAAACGAGCAGCTTCATCTAAAGTTTCAACTTGCTTTTCATCAATAACGGTCTTAAACTCTTCAATAAGCATAAGCTGCCGTAATTTTGCATGGTCTTGTTCTATTCCTTTAGATGAACACCATCTGTCAAATAATTGTGTTCTTGTTCTAGCAAGCTCAACATGTGTTTGATTAGTTTCTTTTTTACAATTCTTAATTTTTTGTCTATATGCCACAGGGACCAGTTCGTAGTCTTTAAGGATGTAATCTTTGACAATATCATAGTTAAAACACTGTTCAATGCTTAACTGTGGGTAGATTTCATGTGCTTTACCTAACAGAACAATTTGCAGAAGTAAAATCCAGTGCTGTTTTGGCCATTTCAAGTTATCTGCAACTTTCTCAAAATGTAAAAAAGTATTTGTCACCATCCTTCTCTTGAAATTGAGGAACAAGTCTTATATTCTTTGACACATCAAATGCTTTATTTTGGGTGTCTGTTCTGCTCTTTCTAGTTTCTTCAATTCTAACTGAAACTGCCCGTCTCGTTCTTTTTCTTCCCGCTCTTGTTCCATTTTCTTTTCTTCCAACTTTAACCTTTGTAATTCTATTCGTGCTTCTCTTTACATTTTTAATTTCTTTAATTGCAATTTTAATTCTTAGTCCTGGTCTGACATATATTTCTTTACAAACGACATAAGGTCACTTGAAAGTATGTTGTCGTCAATCAAAGTTTGAATAAGCATGTTGCAAATAGCCTGTTTTCGCATGGATGCTTTTATTTCAGGAACATTATAATGAGCAGCGATGTCGAGCAAATCAGACTTTGGCAAAATTAAACTCTTCCTGGGTAGGCGACTTTACAAAATTTTCCAAATTAAATGCCATGGTAGCTTGTTGCTGGTTTGTAGACATATTTGTTCACAAAACAACTTAAATAAAAAAACACACACAAACTAAGCATTAAATTATCATTTAATGTTTCAAATCCCGGACGAGCCCCCAATTTCTGCTACGACCGGTGTCGCTATTTAAGATTAATTAATAAAGTAGCACGTTTACTTAACGACGAAATGGTGTAACAGAAAGAACAAGCCAGCAACAAACTAGTATAATAATGCTTAATTTTAATAAACAATTAAATATAGTTCGTAACAAAATAATAACAAATATACCAGACAAAATTATTTGAGAATGCAAAATAAATGTTAGCTTACAGTTTGTCCCTTTCGGAGTTGTCCCTTTAATAGTCCAATTAATAATCCATCGTCGAATAATCCTGAAGAGTTTTCGGTAGAATGTCCTCGTAGATAGGCACAGTTGAAATAATCCAAAGGTAGAACAATACGCGAATGTAATAAATATAATTCCGAATCCAACACTTTAATATTTATGTCACTGTAGAATATAAAAAGTCCACGTAAGTTTCAACACAGAAAGGTTTAATATAAAAGCTGCAAGTATTTCCAAACTATATGTCCAAACTTTATGTCCAAACTTTATGTGTAAACTTTATGTCCGAACTTCCCTTAAATCGGCTTACAAGCCCGTATATTGACCCAAAGAATTTCTAGAACGCAGAAGTCTCTAGAACATTAACGAAACTAGAACATTCTCCAAATCCAGTTAAAAATAAACAAATAAATTTTCTAGCATGATCCTTTTCTTTCTAGCAGTTACGCGAATGCTACGTCATTCGAAATACGTCATGACTACTACAACAACCCCTTAACATGACTATCGTAACCTTAAACGCCGGTGTACTACTGTACATAACACCATCTTTTCAAAAATAAGGTCTATTTTTTATTATCCTTAATATTTATAAATATTCATAAGTGTTAATTTGCATAATTGACAAATGACCATAATGACCATTCAATAACCTTTAATTGAGTACCAATTTTATACTTCAATCACCATTCTTGGAAAAGTTATAAACATTTTTTAAAAACATATCCTTCTATCAAAATTTCATGATGGTTGCCATGGAAACCATTAGTTTTCATATAGCCCAAATGAGCTTATTTTTAGTACATTGTAGATTATGTTTCTAGAAACCCTAACCATGAATGAGCACTGATTTTTTGTCATTCTAACTCGACTACACAATTTATGTGCCCAATATTTACCGGCGGGTAACACAGTCGAGCGCGATAGCTTCATTGTTCACTAAGGCTCATCTATGAGTTAAACTTCCCTATAAATAACATGTTCAAGATCTCGTTTTCCTACGTTGAAAATAATCAAATGTTTGTCTTGAAATTAATGAACATCATAAACGCGACTAAAAACGTAGCTTATGTGATATGTTTTAATAATCGTGTGCCTATCTTTGTACTAGCGACCATATTTAATGCTATTATTGACAATCGCCAAAGCCACAATAATCACCGAATGGCACCATTCACAATTGTAGTGCACTGGCTTTTAGTCGTAAAATAAAATGGTTTACCACGAGTTATATGTTTTATATGAGGTCATTTAATGGAATATTTATATGCATTTTTGTATTTATAGGCGTCCATTTTGGGCGCCCTTCTAATTGTTTCCAAACAATCAACGTTGAACGATGAAATCTGTTTCGACATGCCTTCGACTTTGCAAATACTATTTATGACACCCACACCAGAAAAATCAAGCTAACTTTATAACGTCAATATGTGTAGACATACAACATAAAATGCGACTGACACCACCTTTATCGCACCTGGTGATGTATTTCTTTTATTGTTTTGTTTGCTATTTTACCTGTATAGCGGCGGCGATGATGCAACAAGGGTCGAAATGACGCAATAGTTATATGTTATGGTCTCGCAGTTGTCAAACAGTGTCAACAAACAGTGCATTTACAACATTAGACAAGCGTTAAGTTGATAAACATGGAAGGTAATAGTCGTCTGCATCAACTCAGGTAGGAATATTTATGATTGATAGATCCTGCTTTATAGCCACTTGGTTGGGGGGATTATATATTTTGCAATAGCAATACGTCTTGTCTAGTTGAAGTTTATGAATGAATCAAACGGTGGGCTAAAATCGTATCAACCAATTGGTTACGTTACAGCTCACGCTAATTTAAATGCATAGCTTCATTGAAAGGAATAATAAAAACGAAGGCGCATATCAATTTTGTCTGTTTTTAAATACTAGCTGATAATCGTAAAAGTGGGAACGACATATGGACGAGCTTGTTTTACAAAGTTTAATGTTCTGCGTGATGTCGTTTTGCTTCTTGAAAAAATGTAAGCTAATCCTTACCGACCTGCTTTCATGTCGCATTCTCTTCACGTTTACTCAAGCTTTAATATTGCAATGTTTTATAGTAACCTTCTACAAACTTGTTGTATAATGTTTGAACAAATGTATATCATAACATTAACTAAACAATAAAAGAAAATCCTGATCAGAATTAATTTTTATTTACTCTAGCTATGTAGCAAGTATTGATGTCTTCAAAATATGAAGAAGCTCTAATTGAATAAGTATGATTTATAAAGCTTTGTGTACACACATCTGCTTAAAAGGTTATTTATTCGTTCGCGCGAGTCATTATGTGTGATTGATCACGCCTGTAAGATTGCCATAAGATCATTATTTAAAGGTACACTGTCATTATTTGAGTCATTATGTGTGACTGATCACGCCTGTAAGATTGCCATAAGATCATTATTTAAAGGTATACTGTCATTATTTGAGTCATTATGCGTGATTGATCACGCCTGTAAGATTGCCATAAGATCATCATTTCAAGGTATACTGTCATTATTTGAGTCATTATGCGTGATTGACCACGCCAGTAAGATTGTCATTATTTGAGTCTTCATGTGTGACTGATCACGCCTCTAAGATTGCCATTGCATCATCATTTAAAGGTATACTGTCATTATTTGAGTCATTATGCGTGATTGACCACGCCAGTAAGATTACCATAAGATCATCATTTAAAGGTATACTGTCATTATTTGAGTCTTTATGTGTGACTGATCACGCCTGTAAGATTGTCATTACATCATCATTTAAAGTTATATTGTCATTATTTGAGTCATTATGCGTGATTGACCACGCCAGTAAGATTACCATAAGATCATCATTTAAAGGTATTCTGTCATTATTTGAGTCATTATGTGTGACTGATCACGCCTGTGAGATTGCCATTAGATTATCATTTAAAGGTATACTGTCATTATTTGAGTCATTATGCGTGATTGACCACGCCTGTAAGATTGCCATAAGATCATCATTTCAATGTATACTGTCATTATTAGAGTCATATGTGTGACTGACACGCCTAAAAGATTGCCATAAGATCATCATTTAAAGATATACTGTCATTATTTGAGTCATTATGCGTGATTGATCACGCCTGTAAGATTACCATAAGATAATGTCACCATTTAGAGGCAAACTATCATTACTTCACATTATAAACAATGTACCTGATATTTAATAAAATATATCAATAAGTATATTTTTTCTAGAACCTCAGAAGTTTTGCAATGTGAAAGCATACATCCTCCCACCCCGTCAAAAGATATTGGCCTCGTGGTTTAGATGTCATTTTTGCTTTTTTAGAGTTGTAGATTGTTACCTACCCGAAACAAATGTTGCGATATATACTTGCTGACAAACACAAGCTGTCTTGTACATGTGACTTGGTGGACTTTTGTAGAACAAGTAAAAGGGCTGTTGAAAAGAGCTCAAGTCTATAATATATCATATAAATGCTGATTCTTTTTATTTCTATTTCATAATTAGATTCGAACATTCAAGTTCGGAAAAGAAAATGTCGAGTTATCTGACAGTTTGCACAAGGTACATTCACATGAACTAATATAGTCTTTAAATAGACCTCTCATCCTTTCTTTAAAATATGTTATGTAGTTACACTATGTATGACAAAAGTTGATACCGTATAACTCATTAAATGGATCGGTTCACATGATATTGATTAATTGCATGCGTATGTGAAAAGGTTTACGATTAAACGATTCTTTAATTCCTGAAATCACTACAGGTGACATACGAGTATGAGTATCAATAAAGTATGTACAGTAGTAATTATGTAAGCGAGAAAACAACAGTGTCGAGACGGTCAGAAGACGAATGCCTGCTTTTAACACAGACACAGTAGAATGCACTAGAGGTAAAATATGTTGAACTTTTGAATGGAAGTTGATGTGTTTATTGAATTGAAAAATTATATCGTACACATCTTATTAAAAAGATATGTTTGATTTGAAAATTACAGCTTGACTTGCACGCTGTCTGTTTCATTTATGATTTAGATATAAATGCATGCAATCTTGTATAGAGAAAATAATTTGTGTTACATAATATTCGACGATAAACAACACAGAGTATCAATTTGATGTTAACAGCACGTAACAGAGCGTGATGCTTATAGTATGAAAGCAATGCATGAAATTCTGTCGATTATACATGAAAATATGTATGGTATAGCACGGTTCATTATTTATCTTGGAGTCACTTTCAGTTTACTACAAACATAATGACCCTCCACTTTTGTATAAGTAACCTGAAGTATAATCTGAGTAAAGATGATAATTATTCTTACTAAGTGATAAGTTGTTTTGGTATGTTGTTGTAAATATATCTAATTATATATTTTATTTGATTTATTTAAAAGCATATATATAATATACCATTTTCATAATTTTCACTCAAAATTACTCTCAAATCAATTACGATTTGTAATAATTTATCAGCATCTAAACAACTGTGTGCACTATTGCAGCCTTTTCTCTTTTAAATATAGATGGATTATAACGAAACAAATTGTTTTCGTGCACGTGTAGAGAACATTTGTAGAGAGCAGGGGTTTTTTTTTCAATTTAAATAACATTTACAGCCTACAAAGGTGGTGGAGTACAGTATTTTAATGACGCAAATTTAAAAACAATAACACACACACATACGCGCGTGCACACACACTCTCACACAGACATCGTATATATGTTCGATGTTCCGGTATACATTTATTACTGTTTAATTTTGTCGAAATAGTGGAAAGCTAACGCTGCGTCGATCGTTAAATTCATGTACGTGCTGTGTTCAAGTGTTCAAGTTCTAGAACTGTTCCTATTTAATGAAATTTCATTTAACCATAGTTTTATCATCAGTTCAGTGATATTATCCACGAAATTCTTGTGACTTGCAACCAATAATTTGTGTGTATATGTATATTCGTACTTACAATTGTACATTGTAAATGTTTCTTATGCAGATTCAATTACATGAGAAGTATGTGGAACAAGTCAGTTGAAAAATAATTTACCCATATTTTTATACGTTTCAAGTCACGTGACTGTTTCCTAATTTACGCGCCTGTGAAGGACAGTCTAAAAATCCATTAACGCTGAAGACTGGCGAATGTCAACAAGCTAGAAAGCCAATTTGAGCATCCATGAAACGTGTTTACTTGTATTCTCCCCTGTATATGCTATAAACACTCACTGAATGCTTGACATATAAGAAATGAATCGAGAAAATTCTAATTATGTTGTTACGTATTCCGATTCAGTTACCTACATCAATATGCAATTAATTTGTAAATATCAAATATCAGAAATACGCAGTTGTTTACTAAAATAATGGTATGATAATACCAATGAGGAGCATAAGAAAGTGGAGACGGTGGGCAGGGGGTTGACAAAAAAAATGTTTAAGAAAAAATGATGACAAGCTTATTATTTGGTTAACTGATTTGTACCTGTATGAGTTGAACCAATTTATTAGTTTTGACAAACGAATAACGTGTGCTTCGGTCAATATTACTCTCTAAGCTGACAAGCCAGTCCATATAATGCCATCCAGTCCATATAATGCCATAAGGCTCTCAGGGGTGTGAACTATTTCTTAAATATTATGAGGACAAACCAATTCAAACTATATGATTCGTAGTTAGAAGGCTTTTAATCTCTTTAAAACTAAAACTGTAAGACGAACACGTTTGTTTATTTTTGCATTGAGTGATGTATATTTATACGTATTCCAATGCGGGCTATGCGGGAATTAAAAGATGAAAGTCATTTTTTATCATGTTGGCACATTGTTTCAATACAATTACGAACACAGCTCACAATTTTAACAAAACGCCAAAAGGTAAATATCTTCTAGTATATTTAGATCTTCAAACAAGCTATTTATCTATGCATGAATTTGTGTATGAAATTGAATCACTCTTTAAATGGTTCGGTGCACATCGTAATAACCTATTTCATGCTTATTTGCACAAAGTGTTCTTCATCATTTTCGATTGACAATGTTGTTTCTAATAATATATTTCATTATGCACATTATTGCAGACAAGATACCTACTCTAAGTTGAATCACCTGGAAACGTAGAAACTAAATGAAAACTTATATAATCACCTTATCAAGAAAATCTGTTGTTAATTAATGTTTTAAATAACTCAAAATAGACGCGTCCTCGAGTATCGACATTTATCAGTCTACACATCGAAAGAAATACTTTTTTTTTTTTTACATCTGTTGCCTTTGTAGTAGATATTAAATAGGATTTAAATGATTTTAGTGCATATCAGACGATGATTATGATTTAGTTGATGACAGTGATCATCACAAGAAGGAATTTAAGGAAGGATTTGTTCAATAAGAGATATGATGACAAACTCAATGTATTCAAATCGTATGTGAGCTTATCTTAATATTTTCTCAACACGATAAATAATTGTAGACTAATTGATAACACGAGAAGGCGTATATGTTTTTAAAGCAATGCCTTGATTAAGGGCTTTTATGTGTGTGACTATTTTTTGTAAGATGAAATAACATGGGCAGAAAAAACTGTAAAGGCGGGATCGGTGTCTGTCCCAGATAACAGTTATTAAAATAACGACAAGATGAGAGTGTTTCGTTATCACTATTTGGCATACATAAAGATTAAAGTACATTTTTGCTGCACGGTAAAAATCATAAAACCTTTATCCTTTTATCCGTACATTGAAAAAGTGGATTTTTTAAAGCGCAGATATGGAATGTTAGCACATACCTGTTTCCTGACGTTGGGGTCATGCATTATTTGCAGTGTAGGGTGTTAATCCTAGCTGGAATGTCCATTTGTCTAAACATTTTCATAACGAATGAAAGTAAAGGAAAGAGAAACGTATATATACATAATGCGTCAAATGGTAGTGCAGACATTATATGACGAGAAACAGTTATGTAAAGATACATTACTTACGAATGAAATACATATCGAGGTCTAACAGAAAATAACAGTGTTATATTCGCTATATTAAGAATAGGTTCCAGACAGCAAGTGTCACAACGATAATATGTATAGTGTTACGACCGGTTTCGCTATTTAAGATTTATTTATAAAGTGGCACGTTTACTAAATGACGAAATGGTGTAACAGAAAGAACAAGCCAGCAACAAACTAGTACAATAATGTCTTATTTTAAATAAACAATTAAATCGATGGCGTAATAAAATAAAAATAAATAAATGAGACAAAATTTCAGTAAGAAAAATAAATGTTAGCTTACAGTTTGTCTCTTTAAGAGGTGTCCCTTTAGATGTTCAATAAACAATCCAACGTCTAATAATCCTGAAGAGTTTACGGTAGAATATCCTTGTAGATAAGCACAGTTGAAATAATTCAAACGTAGAACAATACACGAATGTAAATAATATTATTCCAAATCCAACACTTTAATATTTATATCACTGTAGAGTATAGTAAGTCCACGTAAGTTCCAACACAGAAAGATTTTATAAAGAAGCTGCAAGTATTTCCAAACTATATGTCCAAATTCTATGTCCAAACTTTTATCCAAACTTTTTATCCAAACTCTAAAGCAAACTTCCTTTAAATTTGCAAACACGTCCTTATATAGACCCAAAGAATTTCTAGAACATTCACGAAACCCAGAACATTCTCGAAACCCAGTTAAAAACAACAACAAATGAACTTCCTAGCATGATCCTTTTCTTCTAGCAGTTATGCAAATTCTACGTCATCAATACCCAACGGTAAACAAAGCTTAACCTGACTAGCGTAACCTTAAACGCTGGTGTACAATGTACTACTGTACGTAACAATATACAAACACAACATATGGTCTGCATTTATAAGTATGTGTGAACTGACGTGGCAAAATTATAACGTCAACTCTTTTCTTGCAATATAAGAGATGAGGTCTTGCATAATTGTGTCAAGTTAAGAAATAGTTTTGAATATATTTTTAAATAATTAAGTTATTATCGATGATACTGTTGCTGTGTTGTTTTTCGTTTTGGAGCCATCATCTCTTTCATGATTAAAGTATTGATGACTTAAATTTAATTGTGATCAATCGAAACCTTTTTAAAACAACCAACTGGTACCCGGCAGATTGTAATGACGAGAGTATAGTGTTATGTCCCACTGTTACATAGATGTAGTGTATCAATAAACAACATTTCGTGCGATCTTTTCAAAAAATGATAATGTATATTGTTGTTAGAGAAAAAAATTGGTTCAAACTATCAGATACCTCCTTTAACTTGAACGAAATGGTGAAGTTTTACATATCATTTGTTGGTTATTTCCCCGTCGATATAATTGATTTCTCTGAATAGATAAGGATTGTTTGGATCTCATTTTTAATTTGTCTGCTCTAAACTCTCACTACATATCCAATGAGTATGGAAGGGGATATCCGCCTATATTCAATTTCTAGTTTGCGAATTGCAACACTTCATATGCTTAGGTTTGCTATTTGTTTGCACAAACACGTTCGTTTTTACATATATCTAATTCACATTTCTAGTATACAACTTGGAAATTACAAATCTCAAGTCACAATCATCAAGACACAAACCACTAATGTACAAGTTTTAGAACTGGCATTCAGACGCTAGGTGGCGGTACCACATAAATATAGACGTCACTTACCTAAAAATAGAACGGAATATCATAAGTTAAAAATAGAACGGAATCATAAATGATTTCTGAAGGGAGATACAATAGAAAACAACCAACGTTATTTGGCTTCAAATCGAACGCGTTATCTTTTTCCAAAAGTAGTTATTAATGTATATATAAAATTTCTACAAGTAATTTTACCATGTAAGTCTTTGTTTTCCTACGACATTCAATCCAACTTAATATACATATCGGACGTTTCCAGAAGAACATACTCTCTCATTCACACTCGGATTTGTTTATAATGCATTGGAACTGAACTACATCAACAGGAGTACGTGATATAGTGAGAATGCTTTCCCTAGAGGCAGGTGCCCATGTAGCTCAGTTGCTAGAGCAGCTACCTCAAGAGTAAGGGCAGGAGGTCCTGGATTCGACCCCCGCCCTCGGTAATGGGATTTTTCCAGCATTTTGTTAGTGGCATCAGAATTAATTCATCAGAACGCCATGTGGAGCAGGAACGTGCTAGGTACTGGTGGTTCTGTCCAGTTGATACCTGGCTAAAAAAAGGAAGATTAAAAGCTCTCCGACCAAGAAGGCCAGGTGGTACAGCACCTGATTACGGAGGAGGTCTTGGGTTCGAACTCAATACTGTGCACCGTTAACGGAAATTTGCCATTTTTGATCTCTTCGGTTAAATCAGGATATATGCAGTTAAAGAAAGAGGGTTGGACCATAGAGGTTGAAAGTGTGTGTGTGTGTGGGGGGGGGGGGGGGGGGGGGTAGGGTGTAGGGTGAGAGACAAAAATATACGAACAACATTTGAACCGATTCATACTGTTTGAGGAAAAGGTAGAGACGTGTAAATATGGAACAACTTTTATTGGCGCATGACTACAGTACATGTCACGAACAATTATAAATGCATGTATCGCGCATTTTTCTTAATGTGCCACTTACACAGTAGTATCACTGTCAACGTCAGTTATTTGCTTTATTAAGGGTAAGTTCTGGAGGGTAAATCAGATGGATCATTTGCGAAAAGAAAGGATTATCTATAGTTAGAATATCGTCAAGATAACGTGACGTTAAATTGAAAACCTCTTTAATGTGGCTTTAGTTTGAAGGGGATAAAGTTAACATGAAATCACGTTCAAAGTAGTATAGAAACAAATCTGCAATTAATGGTGCACTGTTGGTTTCTACAGTGATATCAATTACTTGTCTAAATAAAGTGTCACCGCATTTTATGTAAATAATGTCTTATAGAAAACGTAGAGCTTCACAAACATCCGTGCAAGTCCACATAGTAAACTTTTCTAAAAAAGTGTTGGTAAAAAATGCATTACTTTCATGACATGCAATATAGAGATGTTGCTCTCGAGCAAATGTTTTCTCAATAAGAGCAATCAATTTGGTCTTAATTAAATCATTAGGTAAAGAAGTGTACAGCGTAGAGAAATCGTAAGCATTAACTGCAGAGCAAGGAAAATTTAAATAATTTATAAGAATTAGTTCTCTTGAATTCCATCCTCAATCGTCATTATTTATATGGATACGTAAACAAAAAAGCATTAACTTGTTACAAGATAACGGATTAACACTACCAATGAACAAAAGTTTCTAAGGGTAAGTGAATGTCAATGCCTAGCCATGGTAGATTTTAAGCTTTATTCAGTGACGCATCAAGTATCACTAAAATACAGATACATGTAAATAAACAAACTACATGCTCACGATTCTGAAAAATGCATGTTTGATAAACACATGGAAAACAACAACAAACAACAACAAAATAAACGAAAACAAAACAAATAGCAAAAAACAACAACAGCAAAAGACGACAACAACATTGTCTTAACGTACACATAAAATTGCAAACATTCACATGCTTTTACTTGTTTAAAGATTCATTATTATGATGGATTGAAGAAAAAACGATGACGCCTTTTCGAGGGGAACGCACATGGTCCAACATAAATAGCTATTATTCATTATGAAAAGAACAATCAGACTAAACGTCTATATTAAACAAATAAAACTATGAATATGAAACTAAAAACATTTGGGCGATGACGTAAAATCCATTTTAAAATTTAAGAAAAATACTGCTCTTGCAGAAAAGAATAAGAGACGCTTACCACGGAGAATTTGGTAATAGTGCAGTCAGTCCCGGTCAGATTACGGTTACAAGTGTAACGGTACAGTGAATGATAGCACAGTAAGTTTATTTCTTCTGCGAGGACAAGTAGGATTTTCTGGTAGAATATCGTCTTTTCAAACTGCAACCGTTGTACCAGATCTCTCTACCAATGTTGTAATTAGGAAGTAATTATGTTGACTGTGTTGTCGACGAATCCTTTCTTCAAATACGTCTTCGTCGTATCACTTATATAAACGTGCTGCAATGCATGTCCTCATGCTTAGTTCATTAGTTGCTATTAGTATCTTTGGAGCTGAATTTTAATGTTTAAAAAGTAAAAACTTTAGGGCCTTGTGTGGGTAATTACGACGGACATATGACTTAGCAGAACACTGCAATACGTTTCCTTTAATTGAATTCTAGGTCTCGTTTATATTTGTCTCAGACCTTACACGACGCTTAGACTAACAGATAATCTTGAACTTTTGTAAATAGCTGTTGCACGTCTTTATATCAAAAATGATTTTATTATTGTAAACAAATAAAAAAAATACGGATGTTAAATCACTAAAATCTATTGTAAACATTGTTTAAATAAGTGACATTAAATTTTATTCCACTCATGTGTTCATTCTTGTCCGCTTTTAATAATGATAACAATCCGATTCTCTTTATCTAAAGCATTCACATATGATCGTTTGCCTAGTGTCTAAGAATGTATCGTAAGATGTCGTATTATAACATGTTTCACTTTCTAACACTGTGTTTCTATCAAGATTTTAGCATCCCTGCGCTTCAAATGTGTTGTACCACCCAGCAGCCCATGGAATAATTTCAGTGTACAACTTGTGTCAGACAATGATACGGGTAAAATAATACATGTACATATAAAACCTGTAGTACACCCATCATGAAACCATTTTAATCGCTGAAATAGGATTTTAGAATCATGTTTTTTTCTCTTTAAACAAAAGTAACAACAATACTTATTAAAAAGACGATGGTCGTGAACATTTTAATAAATACATATTTGAACCTCTCGTCCATACATAGTGGCATAGACTTTTGTTCATTTTTACATTAAAAAAGGGATACTTCGTACCATTGAATTCGTATGCCTCTAGAATGTATTTCTCATTCCCTCTCCCCTGCCAAAAGTAAAACAAAAGCAAAACCAAGAAAAAATAACAAAAAAAAAACAATAACAAAACAACCACAATAATAAAACAAGAACAACAAAACATAACAAAAAACAACAACAACAACAAACCCGAAAGGATGTTTGCCATGTTAGCAATTTAAATAGAAAAATGAAGTTAAGAATATATCGAACCAGCAAATTGCGTATGCTAAAAGTATATAATACGCTAAGCAATATTCAATTAATTAATTTAATCTTAGTCCTTACATTTAAAAGAGAAGTACATACTTCATTCATCAGTCGCAATTAGCAAATATTAACTTATTACATGCAATTAAAAAAGTCGTATTGAAATCATATATACGTCACAATAAACGCGTCTTTTGAAAACACGATCTGTGTAAAAGTTTTGAATTGTGTAAATATTTGCGACATGTAAAGTAGTATCATGTTTGTCTTTGGTAATTAATTAGCTGTAAATGTTTAATACAACGCCTTTTGCACCCTGATATGTTATATGTAACTGTATCCTTTGCCATTCAAGTCTGTAAAGCCAAAGTATTTACTTTTACCGTTTTTGAGTTTGTTTTGTTTTAAGATATATCGCAGCGACACGAAACGGTCCAGCCACGTCCAACTTTTTTAATGGAAGATGACTCCACAAAATGTCTTATTTTCTTTCATCATTAATAAATTTATTTTAATTTGTCTATTTCATAGGTCAATACAAAAAACTATAAACAAATATCGAGGAAAACCACCTATAACACAGCAAAGGCCACATGCCTCAATAACGATTTTTACATGGTTACATGTTTTGTGCAGCGATGATGAAATATTGCGTCAAGATGACTCAATGATTTCTCTCAATGTTGCCAATTAACAAAGAGTGTATATTTGATCCACAAGTAATTGCAAGCATTAAGTTGATAACAATCGAAGGGAACGGTCATCTGAAGTAGACCAGGTAACATTATTATTATATTCACCCTTTGTATAGCTATTAGGTTTATAGGACCGGGGACATTATTATTATGTACATCTAATGTATAGCCATTAGGTTTATAGGACCGGGAAAATTAATATTATGTACATCCGTTGTATAGCCATTAGGATTACAGGACCGGGAACATTATTATTATGTACATCCGTTGTATAGCCATTAGGTTTATAGGACCGGTAACATTATTATTATGTACATCAGTTGTAGAGCCATTAGGTTTATAGGACCGGTAACATTATTATTATGTACATCTAATGTATAGCCATTAGGTTTATAGGACCGGGAACATTATTATTATGTACATCCGTTGTATAGCCATTAGGTTTATAGGACCGGTAACATTATTATTATGTACATCAGTTGTAGAGCCATTAGGTTTATAGGACCGGGGACATTATTATTATGTACATGTAATGTATAGCCATTAGGTTTATAGGACCGGGAACATTATTATGATGTTCATCCGTTGTATAGCCGTTAGGTTTACAGGACCGGGTACATTATTATTATGTACATCCGTTCTATAACTATTAGGTTTATAGGACTGGGAACATTATTATTATGTACATCCGTTGTATAGCCATTAGGTTTATAGGACCGGGGACATTATTATTATGTACATCTAATGTATAGCCATGAGGTTTATAGGACCGGGGACATTATTATTATGTACATCTAATGTATAGCCATTAGGTTTATAGGACCGGGTACATTGTTATTATGTACATCCGTTGTATAGCCATTAGGTTTATAGGACCGGTAACATTATTATTATGTACATCGTTGTATAGCCATTAGGTTTATAGGACCGGTAACATTATTATTATGTACATCGTTGTATAGCCATTAGGTTTTTAGGACCGGTAACATTATTATTATGTACATCGTTGTATAGCCATTAGGTTTATAGGACCGGTAACATTATTATTATGTACATCGTTGAATAGCCATTAGGTTTATAGGACCGGTAACATTATTATTATGTACATCCATTGTATAGCCATTAGGTTTATAGGACCGGTAACATTATTATTATGTACATCCGTTGTATAGCCATGAGGTTTATAGGACCGGTAACATTTTTATTATGTACATCTAATGTATAGCTATTAGGTTTATAGGACCGGTAACATTTCTATTATGTACATCCGTTGTATAGCCATTAGGTTTATAGGACCGGTAACATTATTATTATGTACATCCTTTGTAGAGCTATTAGGTTTATAGGACCGCGAACATTATTATTATGTACATCCGTTGTATAGCCATTAGGTTTATAGGACCGGTAACATTATTATTATGTACATCCGTTGTATAGCCATTAGGTTTATAGGACCGGTAACATTATTATTATGTACATCCGTTGTATAGCCATTACGTTTATAGGACCGGTAACATTTTTATTATGTACATCCGTTGTATAGCCATTAGGTTTATAGGACCGGAAACATTATAATTATGTACATCCGTTGTATAGCTATTAGGTTTATAGGACCGGTAACATTATTATTATGTACATCCTTTGTAGAGCCATTAGGTTTATAGGACCGCGAACATTATTATTATGTACATCCGTTGTATAGCCATGAGGTTTATAGGACCGGTAACATTTTTATTATGTACATCTAATGTATAGCCATTAGGTTTATAGGACCGGTAACATTATTATTATGTACATCCGTTGTATAGCCATTAGGTTTATAGGACCGGTAACATTATTATTATGTACATCCGTTGTATAGCCATTAGGTTTATAGGACCGGTAACATTATTATTATGCACAACAGTTGCGTAGCCATTAGGGTTATAGGACCGGGAACATTATTATTATGTACATCCGTTGTATAGCCATTAGGTTTATAGGACCGGTAACATTATTATTATGTACATCCGTTGTATAGCCATTAGGTTTATAGGACCGGTAACATTATTATTATGCACAACAGTTGCGTAGCCATTAGGTTTATAGGACCGGGGACATTATTATTATGTACATCTAATGTATAGCTATTAGGGTTATAGGACCGGGAACATTATTATTATGTACATCCGTTGTATAGCCATTAGGTTTATAGGACCGGTAACATTATTATTATGTACATCCGTTGTATAGCCATTAGGTTTATAGGACCGGTAACATTATTATTATGTACATCCGTTGTATAGCCATGAGGTTTATAGGACCGGTAACATTTTTATTATGTACATCAGTTGTATAGCCATTAGGTTTATAGAACCGGTAACATTATTATAATTATGTACATCAGTTGTAGAGCCATTAGGTTTATAGGACCGGGAACATTATTATGATGTACATCCGTTGTATAGCCATTAGGTTTATAGGACCGGGAACACTATTATAATGTACATCTAATGTATAGCTATAAGGTTTATAGGACCGGGAACATTATTATTATGTACATCCGTTGTATAGCCATTAGGTTTATAGGACCGGTAACATTTTTATTATGTACATCCGTTGTATAGCCATTAGGTTTACAGGACCGGGAACATTATTATCATGTACATCTGTTGTATAGCCATTAGGTTAATAGGACAGGAAACATTATTATCATGTACATCTGTTGTATAGCCATTAGGTTTATAGGACCGGGAACATTATTATTATTATGTACATCAGTTGTATAGCCATTAGGTTTATAGGACCGGGAACATTATTATTATGTACATCTGTTGTATAGCCATTAGGTTTATAGGACTGGGAACATTATTATATGTAAATCCTTCTATAGTCATGACGTTTATACGACCGGGAACATTATTATTATGTCCATCAGTTGTGTAGCCATTAGGTTTATAGGACCGGGAACATTATTATTATTATGTACATCAGTTGTAGAGCCATTAGGTTTATAGGACCGTGGACATTGTTATTATGTACATCCGTTGTATAGCCATTAGGTTAATAGGACCGGGAACATTAATAATATGTACATCAGTTCTAGAGCCATTAGGTTTATAGGACCGTGGACATTGTTATTATGTACATCCGTTGTATAGCCATTAGGTTAATAGGACCGGGAACATTATTATTATGTACATCAGTTGTAGAGCCATTAGGTTTATAGGACCGTGGACATTGTTATTATATACATCCGTTGTATAGCCGTTAGGTTTATAGGACCGGAAACATTATTACTATGTACATCCTTTGTATAACCGTTAGGTTTATAGGGCCGGGAACATTATTATTATGCACAACAGTTGCGTAGCCCTGAGGTTTATAAGACCGGGAACATCATTATTATGTACATCCATTGTATAACTAATAGTTTTATAGGACTGGGAACATTATTATTATGTACATCCGTTGCGTAGCCTTGAGGTTTATAAGACCGGGAACATTATTTTTATGTACATCCATTGTATAACTAATAGTTTTATAGGACTAGGAACATTATTATTATGTACATCGGTTGTATAGCCATTAGGTTCATAGGACCGGGAACATTATTACTATGTACATCCTTTGTATAACCGTTAGGTTTATAGGACCGGGAACATTATTATTATGTACATCCGTTCTATAACTATTAGGTTTATAGGAATGGGAACATTATTATTATGTACATCCGTTGTATAGCCTTTAGGTTTATAGGACCGGGAACATTATTATTATGTACATTCTTTGTATAACCATTAGGTATATAGGTCCGGGAACATTATTATTATGTACATCCTTCTATAGCCATTAGGTTTATAGGACCGGGAACATTATTCTTATGTAAATCCTTCTATAGTCATTAGCTTTATACGACCGGGAACGTTATGATGATGTACATCCGTTGTATAGCCATTAGGTTTATAGGACTGGGAACATTATAATTATGTACATCCGTTGTATAGCCACTAAGTTTATACGACCGGGAACATTATTATTATGTACATCCGTTGTATAGCCATTTGGTTTATAGGACCGGGAACATTATTATTATGTACATCTAATGTATAGCCATTAGGATTATACGACCGGGAACATTATTATGATGTACATCCGTTGTATAGCTATTAGGTTTATAGGACTGGGAACATTATTATTATGTACATCCGTTGTATAGCCATTAGGTTTATAGGACCGGGGACATTATTATGATGTACATCAGTTGTAGAGCCATTAGGTTTATAGGACTGGGAACATTATTATTATGTACATCCGTTGTATAGCCATTAGGTTTATAGGACCGGGGACATTATTATTATGTACATCTAATGTATAGCCATTAGGTTTATAGGACCGGGAACATTATTATTATGCACATCCGTTGTAAAGACATTAGCTTTATAGGACCGGGTACATTGTTATTATATCTATCCTTTGTATAGCTATTAGCTTTATAGGACCGGGAACATTATTATGATGTACATCAGTTGTATAGCCATTAGGTTTATAGGTCCGGGTACATTGATATTATATGCATCCTTTGTATAGCTATTAGCTTTATAGGACTGGGAACATTATCATTATGTACATCCGTTGTATAGCTATTAGCTTTATAGGACCGGGAACATTATTATTATGTACATCTGTTGTATAGCCATTAGGTTTATAGGACTGGGAACATTATTATATGTAAATCCTTCTATAGCCATTACGTTTATACGACCGGGAACATTATTATTATGTCCATCAGTTGTGTAGCCATTAGGTTTATAGGACCGGGAACATTATTATTATGTACATCAGTTGTAGAGCCATTAGGTTTATAGGACCGTGGACATTGTTATTATGTACATCCGTTGTATAGCCATTAGGTTTATAGGACCGGGAACATTATTATTATGTACATCAGTTGTAGAGCCATTAGGTTTATAGGACCGTGGACATTGTTATTATGTACATCCGTTGTATAGCCATTAGGTTAATAGGACCGGGAACATTATTATTATGTACATCAGTTCTAGAGCCATTAGGTTTATAGGACCGTGGACATTGTTATTATATACATCCGTTGTATAGCCATTAGGTTTATAGGACCGGGAACATTATTACTATGTACATCCTTTGTATAACCGTTAAGTTTATAGGGCCGGGAACATTAATATTATGCACAACAGTTGCGTAGCCATGAGGTTTATAAGACCGGGAACATTATTATTATGTACATCCATTGTATAACTAATAGTTTTATAGGACTTGGAACATTATTAATATGTACATCCGTTGCGTAGCCATGAGGTTTATAAGACCGGGAACATTATTATTATGTACATCCATTGTATAACTAATAGTTTTATAGGACTGGGAACATTATTATTATGTACATCGGTTGTATAGCCATTAGTTTCATAGGACCGGGAACATTATTACTATGTACATCCTTTGTATAACCGTTAGGTTTATAGGACCGGGAACATTATTATTATGTACATCCGTTCTATAACTATTAGGTTTATAGGACTGGGAACATTATTATTATGTACATCCGTTGTATAGCCATTAGGTTTATAGGACCGGGAACATTATTATTATGTGCATTCTTTGTATAACCATTAGGTTTATAGGTCCGGGAAGATTATTATTATGTACATCCTTCTATAGCCATTAGGTTTATAGGACCGGGAACATTATTTTTATGTAAATCCTTCTATAGTCATTAGCTTTATACGACCGGGAACATTATGAAGATGTACATCCGTTGTATAGCCATTAGGTTTATAGGACTGGGAACATTATAATTATGTACATCCGTTGTATAGCCACTAGGTTTATAGGACCGGGAACATTATTATTATGTACATCCGTTGTATAGCTATTTGGTGTATAGGACTGGGAACATTATTATTATGTACATCTAATATATAGCCATTAGGTTTATACGACCGGGAACATTATTATGATGTACATCCGTTGTATAGCTATTAGGTTTATAGGACTGGGAACATTATAATTATGTACATCCGTTGTATAGCCATTAGGTTTATAGGACCGGGGACATTATTATGATGTACATCAGTTGTAGAGCCATTAGGTTTATAGGACTGGGAACATTATTATTATGTACATCGGTTGTATAGCCATTAGGTTTATAGGACCGGGAACATTATTATTATGTACATCCGTTGTATAGCCATTAGGTTTATAGGACCGGGGACATTATTATTATGTACATCTAATGTATAGCCATTAGGTTTATAGGACCGGGAACATTATTATTTTGTACATCCGTTGTAAAGCCATCAGCTTTATAGGACCGGGTACATTGTTATTATATCCATCCTTTGTATAGCTATTAGCTTTATAGGACCGGGAACATTATTATGATGTACATCAGTTGTATAGCCATTAGACTTATAGGTCCGGGTACATTGTTATTATATGCATCCTTTGTATAGCTATTAGCTTTATAGGACTGGGAACATTATCATTATGTACATCCGTTGTATAGCTATTAGCTTTATAGGACCGGGAAAATTATTATTATGTACATCTGTTGTATAGCCATTAGGTTTATAGGACTGGGAACATTATTATATGTAAATCCTTCTATAGCCATTACGTTTATACGACCGGGAACATTATTATTATGTCCATCAGTTGTGTAGCCATTAGGTTTATAGGACCGGGAACATTATTATTATGTACATCAGTTGTAGAGCCATTAGGTTTATAGGACCGTGGACATTGTTATTATGTACATCCGTTGTATAGCCATTAGGTTAATAGGACCGGGAACATTATTATTATGTACATCAGTTCTAGAGCCATTAGGTTTATAGGACCGTGGACATTGTTATTATGTACATCCGTTGTATAGCCATTAGGTTTATAGGACCGGGAACATTATTACTATGTACATCCTTTGTATAACCGTTAGGTTTATAGGGCCGGGAACATTATTATTATGCACATCAGTTGCGTAGCCATGACGTTTATAAGACCGGGAACATTATTATTATGTACATCCATTGTATAACTAATAGTTTTATAGGACTGGGAACATTATTATTATGTACATCCGTTGCGTAGCCATGAGGTTTATAAGACCGGGAACATTATTATTATGTACATCCATTGTATAACTAATAGTTTTATAGGACTGGGAACATTATTATTATGTACATCGGTTGTATAGCCATTAGGTTTATAGGACCGGGAACATTATTACTATGTACACCCTTTGTATAACCGTTAGGTTTATAGGACCGGGAACACTATTATTATGTACATCCGTTCTATAACTATTAGGTTTATAGGAATGGGAACATTATTATTATGTACATCCGTTGTATAGCCTTTAGGTTTATAGGACCGGGAACATTATTATTATGTACATTCTTTGTATAACCATTAGGTTTATAGGTCCGGGAACATTATTATTATGTACATCCTTCTATAGCCATTAGGTTTATAGGACCGGGAACATTATTCTTATGTAAATCCTTCTATAGTTATTAGCTTTATACGACCGGGAACGTTATGATGATGTACATCCGTTGTATAGCCATTAGGTTTATAGGACTGGGAACATTATAATTATGTACATCCGTTGTATAGCCACTAAGTTTATAGGACCGGGAACATTATTATTATGTACATCCGTTGTATAGCCATTTGGTTTATAGGACCGGGAACATTATTATTATGTACATCTAATGTATAGCCATTAGGTTTATACGACCGGGAACATTATTATATTGTACATCCGTTGTATAGCTATTAGGTTTATAGGACTGGGAACATTATTATTATGTACATCCGTTGTATAGCCATTAGGTTTATAGGACCGGGGACATTATTATGATGTACATCAGTTGTAGAGCCATTAGGTTTATAGGACTGGGAACATTATTATTATGTACATCCGTTGTATAGCCATTAGGTTTATAGGACCGGGGACATTATTATTATGTACATCTAATGTATAGCCATTAGGTTTATAGGACCGGGAACATTATTATTATGCACATCCGTTGTAAAGCCATTAGCTTTATAGGACCGGGTACATTGTTATTATATCTATCCTTTGTATAGCTATTAGCTTTATAGGACCGGGAACATTATTATGATGTACATCAGTTGTATAGCCATTAGGTTTATAGGTCCGGGTACATTGATATTATATGCATCCTTTGTATAGCTATTAGCTTTATAGGACTGGGAACATTATCATTATGTACATCCGTTGTATAGCTATTAGCTTTATAGGACCGGGAACATTATTATTATGTACATCTGTTGTATAGCCATTAGGTTTATAGGACTAGGAACATTATTATATGTAAATCCTTCTATAGCCATTACGTTTATACGACCGGGAACATTATTATTATGTCCATCAGTTGTGTAGCCATTAGGTTTATAGGACCGGGAACATTATTATTATGTACATCAGTTGTAGAGCCATTAGGTTTATAGGACCGTGGACATTGTTATTATGTACATCCGTTGTATAGCCATTAGGTTTATAGGACCGGGAACATTATTATTATGTACATCAGTTGTAGAGCCATTAGGTTTATAGGACCGTGGACATTGTTATTATGTACATCCGTTGTATAGCCATTAGGTTAATAGGACCGGGAACATTATTATTATGTACATCAGTTCTAGAGCCATTAGGTTTATAGGACCGTGGACATTGTTATTATATACATCCGTTGTATAGCCATTAGGTTTATAGGACCGGGAACATTATTACTATGTACATCCTTTGTATAACCGTTAAGTTTATAGGGCCGGGAACATTAATATTATGCACAACAGTTGCGTAGCCATGAGGTTTATAAGACCGGGAACATTATTATTATGTACATCCATTGTATAACTAATAGTTTTATAGGACTTGGAACATTATTAATATGTACATCCGTTGCGTAGCCATGAGGTTTATAAGACCGGGAACATTATTATTATGTACATCCATTGTATAACTAATAGTTTTATAGGACTGGGAACATTATTATTATGTACATCGGTTGTATAGCCATTAGGTTCATAGGATCGGGAACATTATTACTATGTACATCCTTTGTATAACCGTTAGGTTTATAGGACCGGGAACATTATTATTATGTACATCCGTTGTATAGCCATTTGGTTTATAGGACCGGGAACATTATTATTATGTACATCTAATGTATAGCCGTTAGGTTTATACGACCGGGAACATTATTATAATGTACATCCGTTGTATAGCTATTAGCTTTATAGGACCGGGAACATTATTATGATGTACATCAGTTGTATAGCCATTAGGTTTATAGGACCGGGTACAATGTTATTATATGCATCCTTTGTATAGCTATTAGCTTTATAGGACCGGGAACATAATTATTATGTACGTCCGTTGTATAACCATTAGGTTTATAGGACTGGGAACATTATTATTATGTACATCTAATGTATAGCCATTAGGTTTATCGGACCGGGAACATTGTTATTATGTGCATCCTTTTGTATAGCCATTAGGTTTATACGACCGGGAACATTATTATTATGTACATCTAATGTATAGCCATTAGGTTTATAGGACTGGGAACATTATTATAATGTACATCCGTTGTATAGCCATTAGGTTTATAGGACCGGGTACATTGTTATTATATGCATCATTTGTATAGCTATTAGCTTTATAGGACCGGAAACATAATTATTATGTACGTCCGTTGTATACCCATTAGGTTTATAGGACCGGGAACATTATTATTATGTACATCTAATGTATAGCCATTAGGTTTATAGGACCGGTAACATTGTTATTATATGCATCCTTTGTATAGCTATTAGCTTTATAGGACCGGGAACATAATTATTATGTACGTCCGTTGTATAACCATTAGGTTTATAGGACTGGGAACATTATTATTATGTACATCTAATGTATAGCCATTAGGTTTATAAGACCGGGAACATTGTTATTATGTACATCTGTTGTATAGCCATTAGGTTTATAGGACCGGGAACATTATTATTATGTACATCTGTTGTATAGCCATTAGGTTTATAGGACCGGGAACATAATGATTATGTACATCCGTTCTATAACCATTAGGGTTATAGGACCGGGAACATTATTATTATGTACATCTGTTGTATAGCCATTAGGTTTATAGGACCGGTAACATTATTATTATGTAGATCCTTTGTATAGCCATTAGGTTTATAGGACCGGGAACATTATTATTATGTACATCCGTTGTATAACCATTAGGGTTATAGGACCGGGAACATTATTATTATGTACATCTAATGTATAGCTATTAGGTTTATAGGACAGGGAACATTATTATTATGTACATCTAATGTATAGCCATTAGGTTTATAGGACCGGGAACATTATTATTATGTACATCCGTTGTATAACCATTAGGGTTATAGGACCGGGAACATTATTATTATGTACATCTAATGCATAGCCATTAGGTTTATCGGACCGGGAACATTGTTATTATGTGCATCCTTTTGTATAGCCATTAGGTTTATACGACCGGGAACATTATTATTATGTACATCTAATGTATAGCCATTAGGTTTATAGGACCGGGAACATTATTATTATGTACATCCGTTCTATAACTATTAGGTTTATAGGACTGGGAACATTATTATTATGTACATCCGTTGTATAGCCATTTGGTTTATAGGACCGGGAACATTATTATTATGTACATCTAATGTATAGCCGTTAGGTTTATACGACCGGGAACATTATTATAATGTACATCCGTTGTATAGCTATTAGCTTTATAGGACCGGGAACATTATTATGATGTACATCAGTTGTATAGCCATTAGGTTTATAGGACCGGGTACAATGTTATTATATGCATCCTTTGTATAGCTATTAGCTTTATAGGACCGGGAACATAATTATTATGTACGTCCGTTGTATAACCATTAGGTTTATAGGACTGGGAACATTATTATTATGTACATCTAATGTATAGCCATTAGGTTTATCGGACCGGGAACATTGTTATTATGTGCATCCTTTTGTATAGCCATTAGGTTTATACGACCGGGAACATTATTATTATGTACATCTAATGTATAGCCATTAGGTTTATAGGACTGGGAACATTATTATAATGTACATCCGTTGTATAGCCATTAGGTTTATAGGACCGGGTACATTGTTATTATATGCATCCTTTGTATAGCTATTAGCTTTATAGGACCGGAAACATAATTATTATGTACGTCCGTTGTATACCCATTAGGTTTATAGGACCGGGAACATTATTATTATGTACATCTAATGTATAGCCATTAGGTTTATAGGACCGGGAACATTGTTATTATATGCATCCTTTGTATAGCTATTAGCTTTATAGGACCGGGAACATAATTATTATGTACGTCCGTTGTATAACCATTAGGTTTATAGGACTGGGAACATTATTATTATGTACATTTAATGTATAGCCATTAGGTTTATAAGACCGGGAACATTGTTATTATGTACATCTGTTGTATAGCCATTAGGTTTATAGGACCGGGAACATTATTATTATGTACATCTGTTGTATAGCCATTAGGTTTATAGGACCGGGAACATAATTATTATGTACATCCGTTCTATAACCATTAGGGTTATAGGACCGGGAACATTATTATTATGTACATCTGTTGTATAGCCATTAGGTTTATAGGACCGGTAACATTATTATTATGTAGATCCTTTGTATAGCCATTAGGTTTATAGGACCGGGAACATTATTATTATGTACATCCGTTGTATAACCATTAGGGTTATAGGACCGGGAACATTATTATTATGTACATCTAATGTATAGCTATTAGGTTTATAGGACAGGGAACATTATTATTATGTACATCTAATGTATAGCCATTAGGTTTATAGGACCGGGAACATTATTATTATGTACATCCGTTGTATAACCATTAGGGTTATAGGACCGGGAACATTATTATTATGTTCATCTGTTGTATAGCCATTAGGTTTATAGGACCGGGGACATTATTATTATGTACATCTGTTGTATAGCCATTAGGTTTATAGGACCGGGAACATTATTATTATGTACATCCGTTGTATAACCATTAGGGTTATAGGACCGGGAACATTATTATTATGTACATCTAATGTATAGCTATCAGCTTTATAGGACCGGGAACATTATTATTATGTACATCCGTTGTATAACCATTAGGGTTATAGGACCGGGAACATTATTATTATGTACATCTAATGTATAGCCATTAGGTTTTTAGGACCGGGAACATTATTATTATGTACATCCATTGTAAAGCCATCAGCTTTATAGGACCGGGTACATTGTTATTATATCCATCCTTTGTATAGCTATTAGCTTTATAGGACCGGGAACATTATTATGATGTACATCAGTTGTATAGCCATTAGGTTTATAGGTCCGGGTACATTGTTATTATATGCATCCTTTGTATAGCTATTAGCTTTATAGGACTGGGAACATTATCATTATGTACATCCGTTGTATAGCTATTAGCTTTATAGGACCGGGAAAATTATTATTATGTACATCTGTTGTATAGCCATTAGGTTTATAGGACTGGGAACATTATTATATGTAAATCCTTCTATAGCCATTACGTTTATACGACCGGGAACATTATTATTATGTCCATCAGTTGTGTAGCCATTAGGTTTATAGGACCGGGAACATTATTATTATGTACATCAGTTGTAGAGCCATTAGGTTTATAGGACCGTGGACATTGTTATTATGTACATCCGTTGTATAGCCATTAGGTTAATAGGACCGGGAACATTATTATTATGTACATCAGTTCTAGAGCCATTAGGTTTATAGGACCGTGGACATTGTTATTATGTACATCCGTTGTATAGCCATTAGGTTTATAGGACCGGGAACATTATTACTATGTACATCCTTTGTATAACCGTTAGGTTTATAGGGCCGGGAACATTATTATTATGCACATCAGTTGCGTAGCCATGACGTTTATAAGACCGGGAACATTATTATTATGTACATCCATTGTATAACTAATAGTTTTATAGGACTGGGAACATTATTATTATGTACATCCGTTGCGTAGCCATGAGGTTTATAAGACCGGGAACATTATTATTATGTACATCCATTGTATAACTAATAGTTTTATAGGACTGGGAACATTATTATTATGTACATCGGTTGTATAGCCATTAGGTTCATAGGATCGGGAACATTATTACTATGTACATCCTTTGTATAACCGTTAGGTTTATAGGACCGGGAACATTATTATTATGTACATCCGTTGTATAGCCATTTGGTTTATAGGACCGGGAACATTATTATTATGTACATCTAATGTATAGCCGTTAGGTTTATACGACCGGGAACATTATTATAATGTACATCCGTTGTATAGCTATTAGCTTTATAGGACCGGGAACATTATTATGATGTACATCAGTTGTATAGCCATTAGGTTTATAGGACCGGGTACAATGTTATTATATGCATCCTTTGTATAGCTATTAGCTTTATAGGACCGGGAACATAATTATTATGTACGTCCGTTGTATAACCATTAGGTTTATAGGACTGGGAACATTATTATTATGTACATCTAATGTATAGCCATTAGGTTTATCGGACCGGGAACATTGTTATTATGTGCATCCTTTTGTATAGCCATTAGGTTTATACGACCGGGAACATTATTATTATGTACATCTAATGTATAGCCATTAGGTTTATAGGACTGGGAACATTATTATAATGTACATCCGTTGTATAGCCATTAGGTTTATAGGACCGGGTACATTGTTATTATATGCATCATTTGTATAGCTATTAGCTTTATAGGACCGGAAACATAATTATTATGTACGTCCGTTGTATACCCATTAGGTTTATAGGACCGGGAACATTATTATTATGTACATCTAATGTATAGCCATTAGGTTTATAGGACCGGTAACATTGTTATTATATGCATCCTTTGTATAGCTATTAGCTTTATAGGACCGGGAACATAATTATTATGTACGTCCGTTGTATAACCATTAGGTTTATAGGACTGGGAACATTATTATTATGTACATCTAATGTATAGCCATTAGGTTTATAAGACCGGGAACATTGTTATTATGTACATCTGTTGTATAGCCATTAGGTTTATAGGACCGGGAACATTATTATTATGTACATCTGTTGTATAGCCATTAGGTTTATAGGACCGGGAACATAATTATTATGTACATCCGTTCTATAACCATTAGGGTTATAGGACCGGGAACATTATTATTATGTACATCTGTTGTATAGCCATTAGGTTTATAGGACCGGTAACATTATTATTATGTAGATCCTTTGTATAGCCATTAGGTTTATAGGACCGGGAACATTATTATTATGTACATCCGTTGTATAACCATTAGGGTTATAGGACCGGGAACATTATTATTATGTACATCTAATGTATAGCTATTAGGTTTATAGGACAGGGAACATTATTATTATGTACATCTAATGTATAGCCATTAGGTTTATAGGACCGGGAACATTATTATTATGTACATCCGTTGTATAACCATTAGGGTTATAGGACCGGGAACATTATTATTATGTACATCTAATGCATAGCCATTAGGTTTATCGGACCGGGAACATTGTTATTATGTGCATCCTTTTGTATAGCCATTAGGTTTATACGACCGGGAACATTATTATTATGTACATCTAATGTATAGCCATTAGGTTTATAGGACCGGGAACATTATTATTATGTACATCCGTTCTATAACTATTAGGTTTATAGGACTGGGAACATTATTATTATGTACATCCGTTGTATAGCCATTTGGTTTATAGGACCGGGAACATTATTATTATGTACATCTAATGTATAGCCGTTAGGTTTATACGACCGGGAACATTATTATAATGTACATCCGTTGTATAGCTATTAGCTTTATAGGACCGGGAACATTATTATGATGTACATCAGTTGTATAGCCATTAGGTTTATAGGACCGGGTACAATGTTATTATATGCATCCTTTGTATAGCTATTAGCTTTATAGGACCGGGAACATAATTATTATGTACGTCCGTTGTATAACCATTAGGTTTATAGGACTGGGAACATTATTATTATGTACATCTAATGTATAGCCATTAGGTTTATCGGACCGGGAACATTGTTATTATGTGCATCCTTTTGTATAGCCATTAGGTTTATACGACCGGGAACATTATTATTATGTACATCTAATGTATAGCCATTAGGTTTATAGGACTGGGAACATTATTATAATGTACATCCGTTGTATAGCCATTAGGTTTATAGGACCGGGTACATTGTTATTATATGCATCCTTTGTATAGCTATTAGCTTTATAGGACCGGAAACATAATTATTATGTACGTCCGTTGTATACCCATTAGGTTTATAGGACCGGGAACATTATTATTATGTACATCTAATGTATAGCCATTAGGTTTATAGGACCGGGAACATTGTTATTATATGCATCCTTTGTATAGCTATTAGCTTTATAGGACCGGGAACATAATTATTATGTACGTCCGTTGTATAACCATTAGGTTTATAGGACTGGGAACATTATTATTATGTACATTTAATGTATAGCCATTAGGTTTATAAGACCGGGAACATTGTTATTATGTACATCTGTTGTATAGCCATTAGGTTTATAGGACCGGGAACATTATTATTATGTACATCTGTTGTATAGCCATTAGGTTTATAGGACCGGGAACATAATTATTATGTACATCCGTTCTATAACCATTAGGGTTATAGGACCGGGAACATTATTATTATGTACATCTGTTGTATAGCCATTAGGTTTATAGGACCGGTAACATTATTATTATGTAGATCCTTTGTATAGCCATTAGGTTTATAGGACCGGGAACATTATTATTATGTACATCCGTTGTATAACCATTAGGGTTATAGGACCGGGAACATTATTATTATGTACATCTAATGTATAGCTATTAGGTTTATAGGACAGGGAACATTATTATTATGTACATCTAATGTATAGCCATTAGGTTTATAGGACCGGGAACATTATTATTATGTACATCCGTTGTATAACCATTAGGGTTATAGGACCGGGAACATTATTATTATGTTCATCTGTTGTATAGCCATTAGGTTTATAGGACCGGGGACATTATTATTATGTACATCTGTTGTATAGCCATTAGGTTTATAGGACCGGGAACATTATTATTATGTACATCCGTTGTATAACCATTAGGGTTATAGGACCGGGAACATTATTATTATGTACATCTAATGTATAGCTATCAGCTTTATAGGACCGGGAACATTATTATTATGTACATCCGTTGTATAACCATTAGGGTTATAGGACCGGGAACATTATTATTATGTACATCTAATGTATAGCCATTAGGTTTTTAGGACCGGGAACATTATTATTATGTACATCCATTGTAAAGCCATCAGCTTTATAGGACCGGGTACATTGTTATTATATCCATCCTTTGTATAGCTATTAGCTTTATAGGACCGGGAACATTATTATGATGTACATCAGTTGTATAGCCATTAGGTTTATAGGTCCGGGTACATTGTTATTATATGCATCCTTTGTATAGCTATTAGCTTTATAGGACTGGGAACATTATCATTATGTACATCCGTTGTATAGCTATTAGCTTTATAGGACCGGGAAAATTATTATTATGTACATCTGTTGTATAGCCATTAGGTTTATAGGACTGGGAACATTATTATATGTAAATCCTTCTATAGCCATTACGTTTATACGACCGGGAACATTATTATTATGTCCATCAGTTGTGTAGCCATTAGGTTTATAGGACCGGGAACATTATTATTATGTACATCAGTTGTAGAGCCATTAGGTTTATAGGACCGTGGACATTGTTATTATGTACATCCGTTGTATAGCCATTAGGTTAATAGGACCGGGAACATTATTATTATGTACATCAGTTCTAGAGCCATTAGGTTTATAGGACCGTGGACATTGTTATTATGTACATCCGTTGTATAGCCATTAGGTTTATAGGACCGGGAACATTATTACTATGTACATCCTTTGTATAACCGTTAGGTTTATAGGGCCGGGAACATTATTATTATGCACATCAGTTGCGTAGCCATGACGTTTATAAGACCGGGAACATTATTATTATGTACATCCATTGTATAACTAATAGTTTTATAGGACTGGGAACATTATTATTATGTACATCCGTTGCGTAGCCATGAGGTTTATAAGACCGGGAACATTATTATTATGTACATCCATTGTATAACTAATAGTTTTATAGGACTGGGAACATTATTATTATGTACATCGGTTGTATAGCCATTAGGTTTATAGGACCGGGAACATTATTACTATGTACATCCTTTGTATAACCGTTAGGTTTATAGGACCGGGAACACTATTATTATGTACATCCGTTCTATAACTATTAGGTTTATAGGACTGGGAACATTATTATTATGTACATCCGTTGTATAGCCATTAGGTTTATAGGACCGGGAACATTATTATTATGTACATTCTTTGTATAACCATTAGGTTTATAGGTCCGGGAACATTATTATTATGTACATCCTTCTATAGCCATTAGGTTTATAGGACCGGGAACATTATTTTTTTATGTAAATCCTTCTATAGTCATTAGCTTTATACGACCGGGAACATTATGATGATGTACATCCGTTGTATAGCCATTAGGTTTATAGGACTGGGAACATTATAATTATGTACATCCGTTGTATAGCCACTAGGTTTATAGGACCGGGAACATTATTATTATGTACATCCGTTGTATAGCCATTTGGTTTATAGGACGGGGAACATTATTATTATGTACATCTAATGTATAGCCGTTAGGTTTATACGACCGGGAACATTATTATAATGTACATCCGTTGTATAGCTATTAGCTTTATAGGACCGGGAACATTATTATGATGTACATCAGTTGTATAGCCATTAGGTTTATAGGACCGGGTACATTGTTATTATATGCATCATTTGTATAGCTATTAGCTTTATAGGACCGGGAACATAATTATTATGTACGTCCGTTGTATAACCATTAGGTTTATAGGACTGGGAACATTATTATTATGTACATCTAATGTATAGCCATTAGGTTTATCGGACCGGGAACATTGTTATTATGTGCATCCTTTTGTATAGCCATTAGGTTTATAGGACCGGGAACATTATTATTATGTACATCTAATGTATAGCCATTAGGTTTATAGGACTGGGAACATTATTATAATGTACATCCGTTGTATAGCCATTAGGTTTATAGGACCGGGTACATTGTTATTATATGCATCCTTTGTATAGCTATTAGCTTTATAGGACCGGAAACATAATTATTATGTACGTCCGTTGTATACCCATTAGGTTTATAGGACCGGGAACATTATTATTATGTACATCTAATGTATAGCCATTAGGTTTATAGGACTGGGAACATTATTATAATGTACATCCGTTGTATAGCCATTAGGTTTATAGGACCGGAAACATAATTATTATGTACGTCCGTTGTATACCCATTAGGTTTATAGGACCGGGAACATTATTATTATGTACATCTAATGTATAGCCATTAGGTTTATAGGACCGGGAACATTGTTATTATATGCATCCTTTGTATAGCTATTAGCTTTATAGGACCGGGAACATAATTATTATGTACGTCCGTTGTATAACCATTAGGTTTATAGGACTGGGAACATTATTATTATGTACATCTAATGTATAGCCATTAGGTTTATAAGACCGGGAACATTGTTATTATGTACATCTGTTGTATAGCCATTAGGTTTATAGGACCGGGAACATTATTATTATGTACATCTGTTGTATAGCCATTAGGTTTATAGGACCGGGAACATAATTATTATGTACATCCGTTCTATAACCATTAGGGTTATAGGACCGGGAACATTATTATTATGTACATCTGTTGTATAGCCATTAGGTTTATAGGACCGGTAACATTATTATTATGTAGATCCTTTGTATAGCCATTAGGTTTATAGGACCGGGAACATTATTATTATGTACATCCGTTGTATAACCATTAGGGTTATAGGACCGGGAACATTATTATTATGTACATCTAATGTATAGCTATTAGGTTTATAGGACAGGGAACATTATTATTATGTACATCTAATGTATAGCCATTAGGTTTATAGGACCGGGAACATTATTATTATGTACATCCGTTGTATAACCATTAGGGTTATAGGACCGGGAACATTATTATTATGTACATCTGTTGTATAGCCATTAGGTTTATAGGACCGGGAACATTATTATTATGTACATCTGTTGTATAGCCATTAGGTTTATAGGACCGGGAACATAATTATTATGTACATCCGTTGTATAACCATTAGGGTTATAGGACCGGGAACATTATTATTATGTACATCTAATGTATAGCTATCAGCTTTATAGGACCGGGAACATTATTATTATGTACATCCGTTGTATAACCATTAGGGTTATAGGACCGGGAACATTATTATTATGTACATCTTATGTATAGCCATTAGGTTTTTAGGACCGGTAACATTATTATTATGTACAGTTTATGTATAGCTATTAGCTTTATAGGACCGGGAACATTATTATTATGTACATCCGTTGTATAGCCATTAGGTTTATAGGACCGGGAACATTATTATTATGTACATCTAATGTATAGCCATTAGGTTTATAGGACCGGGAACATTATTATTATGTACATCCGTTGTGTAGCCATTAGGTTTATAGGACCGGGAACATTATTATTAGGTACAACCATTAGGTTTATAGGACCGGTAACATTATTATTATGTACATCCGTTGTATAGCCATTAGTTTTATAGGACCGGGGACATTATTATTATGTACATCTAATGTATAGCTATTAGGTTTATAGGACCGGTAACATTATTATTATGTACATCCGTTGTATAGCCATTAGGTTTATAGGACCGGTAACATTATTATTATGTACATCTAATGTATAGCCATTAGGTTTATAGGACCGGTAACATTATTATTATGTACATCCGTTGTATAGCCATTAGGTTTATAGGACCGGTAACATTATTATTATGTACATCCGTTGTATAACCATTAGGTTTATAGGACCGGTAACATTATTATTATGTACATCCGTTGTATAGCCATTAGGTTTATAGCACCGGGAACATTATTATTATGTACATCCGTTGTGTAGCCATTAGGTTTATAGGACCGGGAACATTATTATTAGGTACATCCGTTGTAAAGCCATTAGGTTTATAGGACCAGGAACACTATTATTATGTACATCTAATGTATAGCCATTAGGTTTATAGGACCGGTAACACTATTATTATGTACATCTAATGTATAGCCATTAGGTTTATAGGACCGGTAACATTATTATTATGTACATCCGTTGTATAACCATTAGGTTTATAGGACCGGTAACATTATTATTATGTACATCCGTTGTATAACCATTAGGTTTATAGGACCGGTAACATTATTATTATGTACATCAGTTGTATAGCCATTAGGTTTAAAGGACCGGTAACATTATTATTATGTACATCCGTTGTAGAGCCATTAGGTTTATAGGACCGGTAACATTATTATTATGTACATCCGTTGTAGAGCCATTAGGTTTATAGGACCGGGGACATTATTATTATGTACATCCGTTGTATAGCCATTAGGTTTATAGGACCGGTAACATTATTATAATGTACATCTGTTGTATAGCCATTAGGTTTACAGGACAGGGGAGGTTATTATTATGTATATCCGTTGTATAGCCATTAGGTTGTTATGACCGGGGACATTATTATTATGTACATCCGTTTTATAGCCATTAGGTTGTTATGACCGGGGACAATATTATTATGTATATCCGTTGTATAGCCATTAGGTCTATAGGTCCGCGAACATTGTGTTAAGTGCAGAAGATTAAATATTTTAAATCTTGCGATTATTATAGAATGTGTAGATAAACAGACAATTAGAACCAAATGTAATTTAAAACATATCTCTATTGAGTGGATGATCCACTAAACTGAGTTATCACACTCTTCTGTAAACTGTCTTATGTTTCAATTACATCGCGCAGACAATTTCTTACTCGCATGTAAATTTTAGTTTACTTTCTAAAGTTTTTACCACATTAGGTCTAAAAGCTTGTTAAATACAAAAGATGAAATTGTGTTGCTATTAATCACATTTCATAAAGTTCACCGATTTATTAACCGTTTATGTTTTTCTTATGTTTAGTTGTTTCTTCTTAGTTTTGTTTATTCATTTAAACGGTAAGTAACATTCAAAATTTTAATAAAAAGGTCAACTGACTTGATCTTAATAAGTACTCGTTAGTAATGAAACCATGTTATAGGCCAATATACATTATTTTTGAGGACTCGACGTTTAGGAATTATAATATGTTATGAATACTTTGTTATCGATAACTATACAGCAAATATCATGCAGACCGCAGACCACAGACAGCAGACCGCATACAGCAGACCGCAGGTATCAGACAGCAGACCGCAGATATCAGACAGCAGACCGCAGATATCAGACAGCAGGCCGCAGATATCAGACCGCAGACAGAAGACAGCAGACCGCATACAGCAGACCGCAGGTTTCAGACAGCAGACCGCATACAGCAGACCGCATACAGCAGACCGCAGGTTTCAGACAGCAGACCGCAGATATCAGACAGCAGACCGCAGACCACAGACAGCAGACCGCAGATATCAGACAGCAGACCGCAGATATCAGACAGCAGACCGCATATATCAGACCGCAGACAGAAGACAGCAGACCGCAGGATCTTATCACATTTTGCGAAATTTGCACCGCCAATGTATCATTTGTGATTTGTATCGAGTATACAATTAACCAAACACATTGTTGGCAAACAAAAACGAATGCGTTGTGTTATCGCGCTTCGGTACAATGTCTTTATACCTGTTGAATGGCAAACTTCAGCCAACGGAATTATTAATTGAAATAGAAAAAGCAAACTTAAAACACGAGAATTGCAAAAAAATATGCCAGCACGCCAAAAATAATCAGCTCCGTTTGTTATCTATGATCTCCATTAATTAGGCCATGTGATAAATATACACCTAGTGCCAGAATGAAGCTAATGTGTATGACATATATAGACCAAAGTTAAAGGTATTGCATATAAGTTATCGGATGCATAGACCATTTAGCAAACATGAATAAATTTACCTGTAAAGGTAAAATAATAATTTTAGAAGGTGTTTAGTTCGCGGCCGAGGTGTTTGAGTCTCCGACTTGTTACTTCTTAGACCCACATAGGGTGGGTTCCAGTCGGGAAGGACAATTTCCTGTGTGGAGTGACATCATCTTGACTCGCGGTGTGGCGGTGGTTTTACCTAGACATATGTTTGGTTTCTTTTCTCCAACAATAATTTATCGTAGTTAGATTACGTGACCATAATCATTGCGATAAAACAAATACAAAGCCAATAATTGTAGACATTTATTTATCTATCTGGTAACTGCTGACTTACTACTGATTGCAAAAAACCGCAGCCTTAATTTAACAATTTGTCCTGCTGTACTTTGGGCACAAGCAATCGAACCATGTGGCAGCTCGATAATAATTTTCCTTGCCCCAAATGAATAATTTGCCAGCCGTTAAGTAGATCGGTCCTTGCTTTCCATGTTACGGTTATATGGCAAGTGACGGGAAAGATATGCCTTTATCATGATTTAAAGTATGCATAAGGTACAAGCGGTTCTCTGATATACCGATTTCAGTTATAGTTGTTCACCTGCAGGTGCTACACTTAACTTTTTATGCGAGTTATTTCAGGCATTTCTTATAATCGTAATTAAGGTTCTGGGGATGAAACCATCCAATTGAAATTACAAAATGAAAAGCAAGATTTAGACATTGTTGTTGTAAATCTGCAAGACTTGTTGCAATGACATGTTTTTGACATTGGAAGTTAACGTTTTTCCCCAGTATGATACAACGTCATCTCTTTTAAAATGTTTATCTCGACTAGCTAGACTTTACAACTTATATGGAAAGAGTAGTACAGTCAAGGTCGTTATATCCGCATTTTATATACGTCATTAACCTTTCGACATTTCCAAACACTATTTCTGAGAAACAAGTCGATTAGATCCAACTCTAATTAGCAAAATCTAAAACTCAAAATCAGAACCAACATATCGTTTTGTGAACTGTGATTTTTTCGGGATGCATACACCATTATGTTGATTTAACTTAAAAAAGGGACCGTGTATGTCTGGAACTTGAAAAAAGTAAATACATGTACTATATAACAACCTTGTATGAGTACAAAGTAAAAAAGGAAAAACTTTGAATAGTTTCTTTGAAGTTTATGCATCTTTTATGGTGCCCGTTTACATATTGCATTCTAACCAGAATGTATTGAGGAAGCGTATACTACTAGTGATTAAACTGATCAGCCAGCTCCAGAATTTGAAATTGGAATGAAAATGAATGTGTTCTTTAAAAAAAATGAAAGTAAATTTCCGAAAGACACATTTCAATAATTAATATATCTTCTTCATGGCATGATATAAGTTTTATCCATTTAAAAGACATATGGAAACTACAACCCTAGCGTAAACCTCTAGTCAGTAAATTATATTTATTGTAAGCAACGACACTTGCTCCAGTTTGTCGTGATTTTTATCGTTCTAACAAAGATATGCTCGTCTAAACATGTAAAAAAATTGACTTCCCTTTCGTCACTAATGTCAAGTATCTTAGTAAACTGTTCAGGAGTCTGTCTACATTTGTAGGTTGTGCGTACAACAAGGTTGTCCATACTACTTTGCGATTGACATTATGACACAGTGTAATGTCACAGTTTTCTTTAATTTTATAGCACTATTACTCAAGTTAAGAACAAACTCTTAAAGAAAACATAAAACTATCAATATCCCCAAAACCTAATTCATTTGTATTATTCCGAATAGTCTACAAACTTCAAGCACATCCCCCATACTTATACATACAACATAAACAACAAATAAAGTACACTTTGTTCCCTGAAGGCGCGCGTGTTATGGAATCAATATATTTCTTGATATAGACAGGTAATACTAGCCGCCGATTGCTCAATGACGGTGAAGCGTAGTGCACGTGTCGCGCAGCAAGCCTACGCTGTCTAACGTACATGTCACGAGTGATCATATGAAACTTGAGTCGAAATTTTTTAAGTCTAGCGACGTTAGGGACGTCACACACCACGTGGGGCATAGATAAAATGTCACGATACACGTCATAATATAGGTCCATTTAAGCTCGTCATTTTTTGCATAAATTTAGGTCATCCTTTGCTTTTTTGATCTTTAATTCACCACATATTGTTTGAAATTTAAATTGATATCGATTTAAACACCAAATATGGCTACGTTGCATCAAAGAAATAAAGTATGTGAGCAGGGTAACGACATTTGTCAAACATCACACAGCTAACCGACATCTAGCCTTGCATACACTGTAAGAAATGCTTTAAATCCTGACGGATGTTGATAATAACAGCCCGTTTAATTTAATCCTAAGACACACATACCTTCAATGAAATTTCATTAGTAACATGAAGTTTCATCTTAACATCTTCAATTATTTCAAGTTTTGCCCAGAAACTAGTGTTTTAGCAATAAGCACAATTTCTCGTTTTGCCGAGAAACTAAAGGGGTAGCAATAAGCATTATTTCACGTTTTGTCCAGAAACTAAAGGAGTAGCAATAAGCATTTTTTCACGTTTTGTCCAGAAACTAGTGTGTTAGCAATAAGCATTATTTCACGTTTTGCAAAGAAACAAAAGGAATAGCAATAAGTTTTTTTTCCTGTTTTGTCCAGAAACAAGTGTGTTAGCAATAAGCATTATTTCACGTTTTGCCCAGAAATAAAGGGGTAGCAATAAGCATTATTTCACGTTTTGCCCAGAAACTAAAGGAGTTGCAATAAGCATTATTTCACGTTTTGCCCTGAAACAAGTGTGTTAGCAATAAGCATTATTTCACGTTTTGCAAAGAAACAAAAGGAATAGCAATAAGCATTTTTTCCTGTTTTGTCCAGAAACAAGTGTGTTAGCAATAAGCATTATTTCACGTTTTGCCCAGAAATAAAGGGGTAGCAATAAGCATTATTTCACGTTTTGCCCAGAAACTAAAGGAGTTGCAATAAGCATTTTTTCACGTTTTGCCCAGAAACAAGCGTGTTAGCAATAAGCATTATTTCACGTTTTGCAAAGAAACAAAAGGAATAGCAATAAGCATTTTTTCCTGTTTTGTCCAGAAACAAGTGTGTTAGCAATAAGCATTATTTTACGTTTTGCCCAGAAATAAAGGGGTAGCAATAAGCATTATTTCACGTTTTGCCCAGAAATAAAGGGGTAGAAATAAGCATTATTTCACGTTTTGCCCAGAAACTAGAGGAGTAGCAATAAGCATTATTTCACGTTTTGCCCTGAAACAAGTGTGTTAGCAATAAGCATTATTTCACGTTTTGCCCAGAAACTAAAGGAGTAGCAATAAGCATTTTTCACGTTTTTCCCAGAAACAAGTGTGTTAGCAATAAGCATTATTTCACGTTTTGCCCAGAAATAAAGGGGTAGCAATAAGCATTTTTCACGTTTTGCCCAGAAACAAGTGTGTTAGCAATAAGCATTATTTCACGTTTTGCCCAGAAATAAAGGAATAGCAATAAGCATTATTTCACGTTTTGCCCAGAAACAAGTGTGTTAGCAATAAGCATTATTTCACGTTTTGCCCAGAAATAAAGAGGTAGCAATAAGCATTATTTTACGTTTTGCCCAGAAACTAGTGTGTTAGCAATAAACATTACATCACGTTTTGCCGAGAAACTAGTGTGTTAGCAATAAAATAATTTTACGTTTTGCCCAGAAACTAGTGTGTAAGCAATAACCATTATTTTCCGTTTTGCGCAGAACCTAGTGTTTTAGCAATAAGCTATTTCACGTTTTGTCGAGAAACTAGCGTGTTAGCAATAAGCTATTATATGTATTACAAAGCGACCATGAGGCACAATGGAAAGTATCCTGACATATCACGTTAGATATCGTCAGATAAAACCTCATTCCGATCATATATATATAAATAAAGCATATTATCGTACGACGATCTCATGGTTTTCCATTTTAAAACAACCTACAAAAGTGTAATAAGTTGCATCGCATGCCAGACATAATCTCTCAAGAAGTCTCTAAACGTTTTTTTAGCAATGTTTTAATTCTTCTTTGTTTTGGTACTGATTATTCATTTTTTTAGATTAATAACGATGTGCACATGTACCACCGGATATTTATTTCTCTAATAGCTGATGTATTATAAAAACGAGACGAAGAGTGGGAGGATATCTATGTAGCATATAATAAACGCAAGTTAAAAACCGAAACATTTTAATTCCAGTGTGAATGTGTACAGATAACATAAAACGAATTTCCTCATTTACAGCAGAGGCATTAGTCTCATGATCATTTAAACCAACAATTTTATAACAGTTAGAACGAATTTACTTTGTTGTATTCATGTTTATAACATTGTTTACTATATTTAAACGAGTATTAGATAACTCAAACTGATATTATCGTTCTGTTCAGATATATATAGAATTTATTTATGATCATTTTACTGGACATATCAACGCCGCTACTTCATTGATTATTATGCAGTTGTCTTATTTAAAGGAACGGATTGCATGTCATTATTAGATAAGATAGTTTTCTTTGCGTCACATAGAAATATAAATTCGTTAATAAGAAATAAAAGATATATAGAACATTAAAAATAGTGGGTCAGAAGAAAAACCAAAAAGAAAATGCCTGTAGAGAGTATAAATATTTCGTGTAAGACTGTTTCCGTATATTATGGGCAGTGCACGCTTTTACTGTTATGTACTTATTACTTGTAATAAATGTCATACTCTAGCCAACAAATCTAGAAAACTGAAAACATTGTTTAAATTGTCTACTTGGCTCAGATAAATTGTTTATTCTTGCGGTAATAAAAGTGTTTTAAATCCACACCAAATTCGATAGTGCAATTAAATCTATGACGAAAATTATGACAGTATCTTGACAAAAAATACAATGAGCCTTAAATAAGCCTTGGATAGGACTGGTTAATGTGCCAAATGAAACATAAATTGATACGAACATATTCGCAAACTTCTTTTCTAAATAAAACGTACATTTGTCGATTTCTGCTAAATAAAATTGACTTGCTAATATATTCCTAATTATGTTTAAAAAACAACTTGAGATCTCGCAGAAGTACTGGACGCTGTGAGTAAAATACATAATGGGAGGCATTTATAATCCAGGGCCCTGTAGCTGAAACATTTGTTCTATATTTACATTTTATGTCCGTCCAAATAAATGCACTATTTGAATGCGTGTCTTGTGTAAATATACTGAGTTAGGTAAATATTTGCTATTTTCAAAATAATTGACTTTAACATTTGATAATTTACTCCCCCAATTATTTTTCTATTGTTTGATGTTTAAATTACCGGATAAAATCATGTAAAATATAGAACAAAGTTAATACAACATAATAGTATACATAAGTGTCGATTCCAAATAAAATATGTTTTTCGAGTAAGACATATAAGTGTGTGTAGCTGAAAAGCTAAGTACATTAGACTGTAATTAGTTTATATTGTACCAACTTTGTCGTGTTTTGAACTCGTCTTGTCAAATGTGTTTTAAATAGCACAGCGGTATCACCAACTTGTAATCTAATTATTTAATCATCGAAATTTATGACATGTTGTTTAAGAAATATTCGGGGTTTAAAAAATAAAAAAGTCCAACTGTTAATTATATAAGATATATACATACAATAAAACCTAAACACCTTCCACATGTGTCCATAATTTACAGAAAAATAAAGAAGCAATAGTGCCAAACTAAAGAAGCACACCTAATGCTCGTCTTTGCTTAGGTATTATGGTCCTTCTCAAAATTATAACAAACACAATCTTGTTTTAGGAACTGTTGAATAATGTTGTAGCTGTAAAAGCACCAACAAATTCACTGAAATAAAACGTTTATCACTGTTAAACTAAACAATAAATGATTGTACGAAAACTTCCAAAAGAAAACAACAGTAGCCATAGAGAAACATTGTTCAAAATATGTTTTGTGCATGAGTTATCAGTCATAAAAAGTGTGTATATACAAAGCTACCAACAAAAAGAACTATGTTCGACTAGAAAAGACAAATAAGCCACACAGACTGTATCGACTGCGCTTTTGCCACAGACGGTCATATAAACTCGTCAGGCTTTAACATCTGTAAAACAATCCCTGTTTTTTTTAAAAGTGATGTAAATCGTCATTTTCTTGTGAGTTCTACAAACGATGAGAAGAAAAATTACGACGCATCCTGATAACGACTAAACACCGATGCACAGAACCATAAAGTTTACAAGCAAATATGCTCCGTAATGCTGTCAATATTTATGGCACACCCACTTGCTTTCATTGGGGTCATTGTAATTTTCACTCAAAAGTGATATTATTGACAGAATACGCACACATGAAATCATTCCACATTTCATATTTATTGTATTAATGTATGGAGAGAAAAAATTATACGGTAGTAAAGAGATCGAGGCTAGAAATACATACTACAATACCATTCAGCAAATGAAAGAACATGAAAGTTACCTAATATACATACGGGTTCATGGTAAACACTCTCGCATGAATTGAACTGCCCAATCATACAAATGAATACATAACGTACGATTCTCACGCGATTTTCAAATCCGCCACACGAGTGGCGTAAGTGGAAATGGAATGTCGCGCCATACATCTGGCGATAGTAAAGCGTTATTTTAATAATGCTTTATTGTTTCATAGTTAATCTAATTAAACATACTTGACATATTCGATTACATACATTGTATGATACTTTTAACGTCTAGACTGGATATCTAAATCTGTGATTCTCATATTGTACACTTGCCGAATAATGCTACTGCATACTTCATTCGACTCACTGATAACAATTTATTAATGGTTAGGTTAAAGTAAATTACATATGAAGCCACTGATCTTTCCTTAGTGTATTAATCTGAAATCAACCTGTTCAACGGGGAAAATAATATCACAACACACACACATTCGGTTTTAAAACTGAAAGCACATTCACAATATTATGGTTAAAGTGTGGAAAAGGAATACACGCACGCACGCACTCTCACACACAAACAGACACAAACGCACGCACGCATGCACGCACACACGCTCACACACATGCATGCATGCAATTGTTATAGTACATAAAAACATGAAGTTGATCACCTCAGGCACATCTATGCTGTTGGCTGCCATTGCGATAAATAGTTAACTGCTTCTTTCATATTTATAACATATATGACCAGGATATAATCATTTTCAAAATTATTATAAAACAACATATTTTCGTGGATGCCACCTTTAAAGAAGCAGATGACACCTTTATTTAATTGTAATTTGCTTTTGCTACTTTACCTGTGAACTAAATGGGTTGATGCAACACTCGTCGAAAAGATGCAATGGGAAAATTGCCTTTTCCTGCTGTTGTCAATAAAAATAGTTATCCAAGGTCATTTAAATCGATGATGTACACATATTATCATATAATCATATAATGACATAGTTGAAATATCTTCAAATAAACCTATTTATACCTGTATGTGTTGCTTTTACCTTCTTTATTCGTATGCAAATGAACTGTCACTTGATTTACAGATGCATTAAATGTCAAAATATTTAGAAGGACACGCAAGTTTTACCAAAATTTATCTGTTGGCCGTTTCATTGATAAAATGTATTATCCGTATTAACCTCAACGCGGTGGTGTGTGTACCCGTCATTAAAAACCTCAGTCAGAGATCTTCTGTCTGACGAGATAATGTGTCGGTGATTGTGTCCATGTATTTGTCTTCGGTATTCTTCAGCCGTTTTTGCCGTTTTTGTGTGTACAAGCGTCGTTTTAGTTTCGAAATGTTTAATATTTAACATAAAAATAAATAAATAAATAATACGAGAGATATTTGTAAAAAATCTATGGCAGGCATCGCTGCCTGGTTTCACCCACTTACTTAAGAAAATTACGTTCGATGACCGTTGTGGTATTGGCCTTTGTTCCAATGACCCAACAATTATCCTGGGTTCATATAATCATCCCGACTTATTTCCCATATCAAGGTTGAATAATTTTGGTCTCATGAGTTTGCAATAATCAATCAAAAACGAAGTTAGTTACTAACTGACCAATATTCCAGTATGTCCCCGTTAAATGTGGCACGTTTGTCATTACATTGTATGACTTAACCTGACAAATTAAAACATATACTTTATGTATGTTACGTTCACTACGCACGTTTAGCCAAATATGTTAAACGGAATAAAGCTCTTATATACAATTG